>JAQGBV010002600.1:0-11147 GCA_034698685.1 Isotomurus pseudopalustris | reverse complement strand
TCAATAATGTTTCACCTGAAGAAACATCAGCTGTTCGAAACTCTTTCGAAACTTTTGTGTGGCCTTTGCTTCGAACCGGTCAGCTCCTGGGCCTGTACCCGATTTCTCTAGGGAAATTTAAGGAAGCCAAGATTTCCATAAACTCACTTCTCTTTCGGTATTCGCTTATTCTGTTCTTATTCAGATTTGGAGGAATTTATTGGAGTCGTTCACAAGCATTCACTCCTTTAGTCCAACAATTCATTTCTAGTCCTGCTGAAGAAACATTTTACAGTGTCAACTCCTACTATAATGCGATTTACCAACTGGCGCATACACTAAATGTTTTCATATCTCTTAAAACTGTACTCAAAATCCATAAAACTTATCGGGAATTCTCCACATCATTCAATCGCTTTTTTTCGAAGCCATTTTACTTCAAAGTGTCGAGGAAAAGGAATCTCGCAATTGTATTTTCAGTCATTCCTGCTGTTGCTTTCATTTTTCAATTTATTTTACGTCCTCCAGTTGACGGTATAGTAATAATTATTAAATGAAAAACTGCTGTTGTTGAGTAATTTTTCTGTGGGAAATTTTTTAGAAAATGTCGAAGGCGCGTGGACGATTAAAATCTTACGAATTCTTGAAGTACTGTTCGGTGTTCAATTGGTAATGTCTCTCAGCGTTGAAGACTGTAAATTGTCCATCAACTGCCTGTGCATAACTGACGGGTATCGCAGTCTTAATAGGGAGATTCGGGATTGTCTTGAAAATCCGTCGTTCATAGTATCAGATGAATCAATTTCTGGATGGAAACACTTGTCGATGCTTCTCCAAGACCTTTCCCATTTGACAGGATCGATGACAATGTTGACTCAGTTGACAGGCATCGCCCATGAAATATTTCTTGTCACAGGTCTACTCTATTTCAATATTGCTGGCTTGATCAATGGAACCAAATCAATAGAAAGCCCTGGAACAATTCTGCCGTGTGTCATGATTGTCTGGCACTCCCTTCGTCAATATGTCAAGTTCAACATAGCCAACTCCATGACCGACCAGGTAAATAATACACTTATTTTGCTCATAGAGAAATTACTTCAACTGACTTTAATAAGCAAATTAATAATACAGAGTACTGTCCTTGTTAATTATCTGAGAATGTTTGACAGAAGCAAACTGGATTTACGGGCAAAAGAAGCTGTATGAAATATGGGACACTTATTATTATTATAATACAAATTTGGATTTCATATATACAATTAGTGCATCTGTTTGATATTTAATTCTTTTTTTATTCTAGCACTATGATTTCACAAATCATCTAATCAGGAACCCTCCAAGTATCAATTTTGGAAAGTATTTTACACTCAATAAAGCATCTCTCTTTTCAGTAAGAATCTTTTACAAGCAATTTAGAACATATATATATTTAACATATATAAGATCGATTAATGAAACTCGGAAAGGTTATATCGTATGACTGAGGCTACTCTGTCATCTGTAGGTTGCGGGACGAGTGGTCACTTACTTAATTGTGGTTATTCAATTTCAAGCAGCTTCAAAATGATAGCAAAACAAATGGAATTCACAATACTAATCCGTTACGAATGAAAACCTGTAGAAAAAAATATAAAGGTAGACTGAAAATTAACTGCAATTACTTAAAAAGCTCTAGTCTAATTAAATATGTATTATTATTATTATTTTAATTATTAGCTATTTCGGGTGAACTATTTTTACCAAGCCACAATTTGTATTTGGCTGAAACACCAGTACGTGATATTTTTATAAACTGCTGATTATAGCGTTAATTGAATGTGGCATGTTACGTACTTTGTGTTTATGTATTACATAGAAATTGAACGTGTTTACTATTTGCTAGAAAACGTGTACGTTGGATCAATGAGGTCAAGATGCACTTAATTTTCTTCGCCTTGTCGATAATTTTATTTACAAACTAACCATGCAATTCTAGACGTAGAATGAAACTCTGCAGAATACCTAAAAGTTATTAAGGATTTTCCCACGGTTCGAGGTTAAGTGTGTGTCTTACGGAAACTGTCGCCTACTTATGGTTAGTTAGTTGTAGTAATGCTACAATTTCGAGAAAAATATGGTGCGGATTTAACTGTGACATTGGTCAATGTTCTTGTATCTCACAAATTACCAGTAGTACAATACACGGTGAGTGATTAAAAAGCTGAAGACTCAATAATAGCTTGTGAAAATGCTAAGTCACTGAGAGTCGAGAGTAGGATTGTTGCACTTTCGTGCGAATAGTGAGAAAGGGCATTAACAATTAAGCAAACGCGTAGGTGAATTTATAATTACAGTAACGGGTTAACCGAAGAAAATGTAAGTTGTCCAACATGCGATTCATGCAAAACAATTCATCCTCGTGGCGTCATGTAAATTACAGCACTTTGAAGGCTTCCGATATTCAACATTCACTCCACATTAATGCAATGTAGGTTGACAGGAAGGTTATGCATGCAGTTGTTATTCACATTCAGAATGCCAAGATGAAAAATCAATGTCAATGCGTGTGTATTACTTTAAATCAGATAACCCAATGAACCCCAATACTCCAATCCTCGTTATGAGTTTCTAGTAATCCGCAATCTGTCAAGAGATCTAGTATGGAATTTCCTTTGCCATCAAATCGCATAAAGTTTATTTTTAAACGTACCAAGTTAACACAGAGAAACTTGGCAATTAAATTTCCTTTTTGTGTAATTGTTACAAGGCATAGTGAACAATTGAACTAGTTACCTCATGCTAAACTTGACCAGATAAATAGAAAATAAAATTCGTTTAAATTAACAGATTTTTTTTAAACGATTAAGTGAGACTTTATGATGCCAATATTTTTCTCTCAAATTAACAACGAAAGATTTCATGTAATACCGTTGGAGCTGTAAAAATGGAGCTTCAACATTCAACAAGCCCAAATATAATATTACATGCATAAGCAGCTACTGCTACTTGTGTAATTAGAATGAACGCGTTGAATAATGAAATTATTTGGACTGCAACAACACCCACTTCACTTGGAATTGAAATGGTCAATAATGATCCATCTTCTTCGTGATAATAATCGCGATTATTTCATTTTCATTGCCAAACAAGAAATTATCCCATCCTCTGCCAAAAAGTTGAATGTTGAATTTCATGAAACATTTATTTCAAGCAGACGCTGATGGTCTTAAATCTTCGTATTCTTGTAGGTGAGTAGTTCTGTCTGTACATCATAATCATTCTTGGGCAAATTTACTGCACTCACTCCCATGATAATCTTCATTTACTTACTTCTCCTTTAGATAATCCTACTGTACTTTAAATCTGGTGTAGTTACACCTTACACCTACACACAAATTAAACATCAAACAGCCCAATGCAGCATAATATACAAAACACAGCTTATTACAATGCGAACAACCTACGAAAGAACCCAGTCGGTAGCAAAAGTTGTTGGAGCATTATTTGTATCATTGAATGAAATAAAACAATCACGAAGAGGTCTTAAAAGTACTCTGATTATAGCCACAAGAATTGAAAGAACTGCTCAGGTTAACACACCTTGACTTACAGTCTACCTGTGTAAGTAATAGTACACAGTGTGATGCGAATAAGTAAGCTGCACTTCGAAATGAAGTATTTTCTTTGAGGATTGCTCATGCGAAAAGTCAAGTCTTACTTAGACAACACATTATTCTCATAACACATCCACTTCATCCACATTACTCGTCCAAAAGCAAAAGCATCGTCATCACAGGTTGTTATGTGATGGCTCGTCTTTAATTCATATTCCTCGACATTCGCAAGCACCGTAATAAGAGCGAATGTTTTGCAGAAACTTGGAATTTCTCACCCCTCAGCTAAATTGCAGTGTAGCTTTTTTGTAAGAGAAGTGGGCTTTATTCTTCATTCCTCCGACCGAGCTCTGAAACATGGTGAGTAGTTCTTTAGAAGAAATAGAGGAAGTTTATTAAACATCACAATACATCATCATAGCTCAGGCAGATTTGAGCAGAAACAAAAATGATTATCAGAGATAATCGCTTCTTGTGCGTCGTGCAGAGTGAAGAACAGGTCAGCCATTGACAGGAGAGTGAAGAATTCCTTCCGGTGGCGAGTCTCGTGAATTACCTGCAGTGTATTTGCGTGTGTAATGTTTGCTAATGGGATTAGAGATCGAGCTAATTTGGAGTAAAACCTGCTTCTCTCTGCATGCTAACTTACCCAAGCACTTGTTTTTGTTTCTCCTGAGGAAGAGTAGCAGGGAATTAACTACTTGCGAGAAGATAATACCAACTTACTATATACATACTTACTACGAATTAGGAAGAGAGTCTCAATTAGACGAAATAGACTTACATTTACATCAATAAGGAAGTTATTCTCAAGTTTTAAAATGATTTTAAGTTTACATGAAAATCCTGTTTGCCTGTATAGCACAGAGTTTACTTGACACTGCAGTTTATACATTTCATACTGACATTCTTCTTCTTCGTGATTCCTTAAAGGTTGCTAAACTCCTGAAATAATACTTGAGAGACTTTTACTTAAAGATCATCAGTCGATCAGGCAGCACATCTTCAACGAATTCAGTAGACCAGCACTTTCTCCCTAAAGTAGATGTCCAACTGACACATCTAATTTACCGAGCAAGCGTTAAGTAAAAATTAAGGCCAAACTAACACTGAACAGTTGCTGATTTATGTGTGACGGGATCTTTTGAGGATAACGTGTGTACAGTTTTAAGAATCACATGTGAGACAGAAAGTGTTAAATTAGTTGTCAAAACTAACGCAGAAGACACACACAAAATTGCAAAACACTCATTCGAAACGAAGCGGAGGATGTGGTCAGTGAGTTGCATCTTCATGAAGACACACGAAGCTGTGCAAAACCGTTCTTTCGTTTTTAGCTTTTAATAAAGGACGGAAGTGTACCAGAGAAGAACGGAAGATTACCTGAAATAATTCATCTTCCTGAGACACACGCACAAACTCAGTGAGCTCTAAATGTCTTGTGGGTTCCTCAAGAAAACAACAGAAAAATTGTCTTGTGACTAATGTGTTTCAACGTGCGTCTCACATTTCTTATTTGAGGATTTGGACTCTCATCTTTTTATCGCACAAGTTTGGTGATGATGTTGCATGGATGTGACAATTTTACTGACGACAAAACAGCAAATGTCATTATTCGTTGCGTGTCTTTAAAGATTTGAAGATCTTCTCTACTTCTGGTATGAGCTTGTCTGTGGGATTACCGTGTTCGATGATGATGATGAAACTCTCTAGCTCGTTACCCAAAACCAATACGCATAATTTTACAGCAACCCTAAAGTACGATTATTTATATGTATTCCTCTCCTCTACCCAATAAGGTGGGTGGTGATGTGCGAAGAAAGTTTTATGCATATCAAAATGTGACAATGTGACTGTTAAGCGTTCGAGAGATAACAACATTCAAGGGAGAAGTGAGACCGGTTTGTGTGTAGAGGATTAGGATTATTTCGGATATGGAACTTACCATAATAAAGACTGAAAATAATAGAGTAGAATTTTAGAAATTAACTAGAATGGCGTGTGGTCAGAGGTTACCAATCCTTCTTGTCACCGTTGTGTTTCAACTGCTGCTTATGGTGGTATTTGTAGCAGCTTCTGGTGGAAATTACTTCGACTGTGATCCTATCAATCAAGGCCGTCAGTGTTTGTGTGCTCATGGAGAGACTGGAGTATGGGACATTCAGTGTCCTGCAAGAATCCTCGAAGTCTATCCTGTAACTCTCAAGCGTAAGTTTGTGTGCAATAATTTATTTTTACTAGAAGTTTTATTCAGGATCTCTTGTGTTGTAAATGTAATTATGATTTTAATAAATGCAGTGGCCGTTTCTCGAGTTTATCCTGATGAGGCAAGCGTGAGAATCATCTGTGATCCTTCAAAGCCTCAGTTCCAGTGGAATCTCATCAAGGGATTCAACCTGGAAGCTCAGAATGTGTCTTTAGCAGTGACCAGCATGGAGATCAGTTATTGCCCAGTCATAACTACCAATGTAAGTTTCCAGCCTTGGTGTTATAGCGTTTACTCCAATATAACTGTAAAAAATAGTAAACGCTGAAAGGGTATGATGAGCTGGTCATGGGATCATATTGCAATTCAGTACGCATGAAGTTTGCTCTCCTTTGGTAAAAATTTTCTAGACAAGAATTCATGTATGTATGTTTCATTTTGAAGGACTTGATGAATGTATTTCACCAATTGAAATTGGATCCAGAGGACATCCAGAGCTTTTCTTACTTGACGTGGAGAGGAAATGCTTCGTTTCCGTCAGACTTTCTGAAGATGATGCCTAATTTGGAGTCCTTAGATCTCCATAATAATGGAATGACAGACCTACCTAGTTTTCAAGGTCTCGAGTACCTAAATCAACTAAACTTACGGGGGAACAATATCTCCTTTATCCTGCCTGACACATTTTCGTTCAACCCTAACCTGGAACAAATACGCATGGGTGGAAACCTCCTCTCGTCGTTGGAGAAACCAGTCTTCCCCCATTCCTTAATTCTCTTGGATTTGGTTGATAATCGAATCACGAGGATCGCTAATGAGTCTCTGTCAAATCTTCATGATCTCCGAATTCTTTACTTGAATAACAATCCATTAGAACGAGTAGAAGCTGGAGCTTTCAGCCAACTGAAAAATCTAACAGAACTCAGTCTGGACTACTCGCGACTTTTTAACTTTCCTGTCCTCAAGGATTTACCGAGGCTAGCCAACCTCTCCATCTCCTACAGCCTTTTCTCAAGTACGAAATTAGCCTCCGCCTCAACGAACGGCTTAGACGGAGCGACACTAGAGACTGAAACCGAAAACACTAATTACTATTCGAGTACGAGTCCAACGGGTAAAGGAGACTCGTCTGTAGTTGATGATATTTCACAGACAACAACGAAGAAGATATTAATGGATGCGGATGATTATGCCGGAGACGTCAGTGGAAGTGGAAGGTCCCTTATGCTCACCGAAGACATCACAGATGAAACTGCGCTTGAGGGAAAAAGTGAAGAGAACTTGAGCATCCGGAACGAAGAAATCATAGGCGATTTGTTTGCCCTCAAAAAATTAATATTGGTTAATGATGATCTCAAATCTCTAAGTTGGTTGGGCTTCCTGCCAAACCTCACTGACTTGGTTCTGAGCAGAAATGAAATTCAAGTCATTCCTGAAGGATTTTTTCGAAACCTACCATCCGTGAAACATGTGGATTTGAGTAAAAATTCAATTTCTTCTTTGAGTGAGCTAACGGCTCCTTTACTCACTTTCTTGGATCTCAGCAACAACTTCATTCCCTACCTGGACCAACACTACTTCCGGACCGTTAAGAAACTTAAAGTTCTCAGTCTGGCGAGCAATAAGGTTGGTAGGCTTTTTGAAGATTTCTGTTAAGTACCGATGCACACCAATATTTGCGAATTCCCGTGATGTAATGACTGTGTATAATTACTTTTCAGATCGACTACATTCATCCGAAAGTCTTTGAGCATTTACAAGACTTAGTCATAGTGGACTTGTCAAATAACCAAATCTCATTTGAACAAGGAGTACTTCCAATGTACTCCAGACAAGTGGGAATGAGCATATTTGATGAGGACCAACTTCCCACGACTTCTGAGGTGCCCGAAACAACAATGGATTACATGGAGGATGAAAAAGTCACGGAAAATGTTAACCACTCTCCATTACAATATTGTACCAAGCTGGAGAAGATCATGTTGAGGAATAATCTCATTACACGGGTTTTTACTGACTGGACTTTTATTCCCAATCGTCTTAAAGTATTAGATTTGAGTAGGAATAAAATAAAATCTATTCATCCGCGAGATCTGCACTTCATCTCTCAGTAAGTTTTATAAGGTCTTATTGAAATGAGTGACAGCTGAATGGCCTTAAATAATTTGGGAGTTACATTGTGCAGAGACGTCCGATTCGACTTGAGGTACAATGAGATTTCCAACGTGGATATGGACTTTGCTGAGCTTCTTTTGGAGTCTGTGGACGGAAGGAAAATAGTCGTGCTACTCGATGGAAATCCCCTTCACTGTGATTGTCATGCAATTGCTTTCAAAAAGTTTAATGTGAAGTCGTACAAACTGCATTATGCCGATATGAGGTGTGCTACTCCTCCAGCACTCAAGGGACGGAAATTTACTGCCGGTAAAATTGATGCTCACTGTATTTTAAGTTAATATTGCAAGGGTTTTTTCTAATTGTATGTTGTGAACCTGAACATTCTGCAGTACCATCGAAAGAACTGAAATGCATGATAACTCAATCCTGTCCTCTGGGGTGTTCTTGTTGGGAGCTTCCTTCAGAAAACCTTATAAAAATGGACTGCAGTAGTCTACAATTTGGAGAGACGAGTGGTAAATCAAATCTCAAGGGCTTTATGGACTTACACGAGCCTTTGGAATTCGAAATGGATCTTTCTGGGAAGAAACTAGGACCGATTGATGAATCTTTCGTGCGAGGTAATACAAGTCAGCTCCCTATCCATATCTAAAACCTCCGTAGTACTCCGTTACATTGGAATGTTCAATTTTACTTATGCAGATATTTCCTCCCAAATGAGACTCGTAAATCTCACTAAGACAGGCATGTCCTCAATTGACTTCTTGGACAGCTTGGATAACAACGTGACAAAGTTCGCAGTATCCAAGAACCCGTTTAAATGTGGAGGTTGTGATTTCCAGCAAAAGTGGTGGAAGCATTACAAGCGAATAGTGGATATCCGAGAAGTAACGTGCCTCTCAGAACCATCCACAGAAGGGAAGTCTGATCCGGATCTAATTTCCTTTTACGATCTGGTCAAACGATTAGAGTGTAGAGACAATGAAGCCATAAGCGATGAAATCCGATTTTTAATGATAAGCCTGGGAGTCCTTGTTCCTCTGATAGTCGCCCTTCTCATCTGCTGTGGTCGTCAGCAACGCGAAAGAGAAAGATCGCTCAAAAAAGCCGTCGAAACTGCGTCCACACAAGTTCAGCGCCCCTACAGCCCAACGCGCTCCAAAGTTGCTGACATGGACAATAGCAAATTTTAAATCCAAACGATCGCGTCTTCAATGGCTTACTCTTTCAGCTGACTGCTCTTGTAATTAATAAGAATTCAATACTGTTGCGAATAAAAGAAAATGGGCATCCCTCTACAGTTATTCACGCACTAAAGCGATTGCATTGAAGTTTTATCGATACGATCAATAACTCGCAAGTTCATGTGCTGCTACGTCTCTTAAACTCTTCCACTGCCCTATCCCAAGTCTTCCTCCTTATTACCCACTAACTCGCTAATCAATTAACTCGAATTTAGCCTAAGTAATCTCACCTAAGAAAAAACTAAAAACGAAAAGCTTCTCGTAAATCTCACGAATCTGTCATAGGAGTCTCAAGTTTTGGCAGAGCTCGTAGCTGTTTACCTGCGAATTCAAAGCTAGAAGAGGGAAAGTTTTCCAGTTTTCAGATTCTCCTCTTTTCTAATTGCTGGCGACGGACTGCTTAGCTTGTGTTTTTATTTTCAAAAGTTTTTGACGGCGAATGCTGATTGAGATGGAGAAACCGGAGTTAAGTTTGGATAAGCCACAAATCATCTGCCATGTCGAGAAGTCCATCAACTACACACTTTTTGATTGCAAGTGGATTCCGAAGACTGCCAAGTTTGTGGTCGTCGGAAGTCAGCCTAGAGGAACCGGCGTGATTGAAATGTTCGAAATTGCTTCTACTGACATCAAACCTTTGGAGAAGGTAACCTTCAAAATTACAGTTTGAAAGTGTGGGCCATCTGAAAATTGATGAAAACTAATAATATTACTTCCAGATTGAGACCACCAACTCCATTAAATGTGCTAGCTTTGGAGTGTCACCAACTGGAAGGAAACTGTTGGCTTGTGGCAGTTTTGAAGGCAACTTGGATATTTGGTAATCAATGTTGAAATGTGGATGTTTCAAAGGTGTGCTCGATTTTTATGGAAGTTAGTTGCATTAATAAAATACTTTGATTTTCGCAGGGATCTCGACACCAAGCAAAAATCATACAGTGTGAAGGCCCATAAAGAAATCATCAATTGTATCGACGCTGTAGGAGGTAATTTGGCTAATGGTCCACCTGAAATCGCCACAGGAAGTCGAGATGGTTAGTGTTTTAAGTATTAATTTCTATTATATATAGACAGACTGAGTAGATGGTTAAATAATTATGTAACTCTTAATTTAGGTACAGTCAAGATATGGGACGTTAGGCAGAAAGAGAAGCCAGTAGTTGTTGTTGAACCGGAAGAAGGTGACCAAAAACGAGATTGTTGGAGCGTTGCGTTTGGTAAGTATCAGTATTGTCACAAAAAATACATTTCTGAGTTGCGTCACGTACTAATTTCGTATTTCAGGAAATTCGTACAATAGTACCGATAGAATGGTCTGCAGCGGCTACGACAACGGGGATGTTAAACTTTTTGACCTAAGACAAAGCAAAGTGGTTTGGTCCAAGAATTTAAAGAACGGAATCTGCTCTATCGAATTCGATAGGAAAGATATTCCTTTAAATAAATTGGTAGTCACTACACTAGAGTCCAAGTTTCATGTTTTTGACGGTCGAACGATTCATCCAAAAAAGGGTCTTGCTGGGCTGAGCGAGAAAGCTCACAAGTCGACTATCTGGGTCGGAAAGCATTTACCTCAGAACCGTGATATTTTCATGACCACTGGAGGAAATGGTGGAATGTGTCTTTGGAAATAGTAAGTACACTCGCACACTGATTTTTAGTCCAGCAGATCTGTGCGTAATTTTTAATCTGTGGCTAACTTAATTTCAGTAACTACCCAGAATGTCGTGTCAAGAAAGACACGGACACGGGACTGGATATGGGGGTTGCTGGAAAAGTTCAACTTCTACAGAGTATGACACTTGCAACTCAACCCTTGTCTTCGTTTGACTGGTGCCCAGACAAAATTGGGCTTGCAGTGTGTACAGGGTTTGATCAAACGCTTAGGATGATTATAGTGACTAAGTTAAATCAATTTTAACTCGAATTTTCTAAATATTTTAGTTCCAATACTCAACTCATTCTAATTTCTCAACACAAACCTAACAGTGCCTTTGCAGCTAC
>JAQGBV010002599.1:0-11147 GCA_034698685.1 Isotomurus pseudopalustris | reverse complement strand
TAAGTCGAAACTGTCAACTTGCAGAGAGAAGCAATAATCCAATGTTGAATGTGATGTACTTCTTAATTCTGTGCCCAGCTGCCACAATCCACAACAATCATCTCATCAAAATTACTACCACACTACTCCTATACTTAAACTATATGAGAGAGGACCTCTTATTAAAAACACAACTGAAAGGTGGATACCCCAAAGCCCAAAGCTCCTCGCGAAGAAGTTTCAAAGGAGAACCGGATTTGCTCCTGCTCCTGCTGCTGATTGTTTCCCCTATTCAATGTGTTTGCTTTGTTTGCACAAAATGCAATTTAGAAGTTATGCATGCCATGACTTGGTGAATTATTCATACTTTTCTTCAGTTCAGCTACCACACAGCATAGCACTGCCATTCATAGTATTACTACCACAGGTGTTTACATACACTCACACACTTTGTAGGCTCAAAAGCGTTCATTCGTAAACTTAAAATAAGCAGGGCTGTCTTTCTATATACTCATACTTTGATGATGCCACACATTAAAACAGGCTTCCTGCCTCTATAAGCTGGCAGGTACAATATAATGAAATAATATTCTGTATAATGAGAACGAGCCGAAAAAGATGCATTTTTCTGTAAAAGGAGTTATGACTCTTTGCCTTTGTTTCAATTAAGTGCACCTTGCTTGCCCTCAGCCTCATCATCAGCGACTGACTGTGTACGGCTGCACGAGGCGGATGTAAGATTAGTTTATCAAAAGAAAAACTCCACAGTGGGTTCTTCAAGTTCTTCGTGAAAGGAAAGGGTTATTTTTCTCGGTGAGTTTTAAGGGCAGGTGTGATGTGTATTAAAGGATTTCGTGATGTAACTAGTGTCTATGAAAATTAAGGCAAACTCGAGAGAAAGAGAGAGAGAGAGAGAGAGTCGAGTGGCTAGTCCATTCTTAATGTTGGTAATAAATTACATCGAATTAGAGGAGTTCCCTTTAGGTTAGCCAGTAATTATTTACCTTGAGTCGAGCTCCAAAAACCACAAGTGGTAATCACTCAGTTGCCAACAGAAAGAGCAGGTTATCCCATCATAATATTTCTACTTCTTTTTTTTATAACTAACTCTCTTTATCAGATACCTACACCCAACCAAGTACATTCAACATTCGACATTCCACAAAAAAAATTTCTATCCAGGCGTGGGCAGATTCTCGACTGTCTTTTTTATCAGATACTCAGCCTACAAGTGCAAGTAAATAAATTGTATCATTAGAAATATACGTGTGCTTATTATAAATATCTTCTCCTTCCCCATCACTGCATAATAATAAACCTCTCCACCTTCTGCACACTTTGATTATTGGCCTGATGGAATTTGCAGTTATCCTTGCAAGTGTTAATAATAATTTAAAGCACAAGGATTTACATCCACAATCAAGCCAGTCAGCTTTATGTGTAAACAGTCTAAACAGTCTAAAGAATAGCAGGCAGGCAGGCAGGCAGGCAGGAGATTGTGGTGTACTCGAACAATAAACCTAAATTTATTTACTAATGCATATAAAGCAAGCAAATAACGCATCACACACGAGAATGATGGAGAGTGAATGTTCGATAAAGAGTAAGTAAGGGAACTGGGAACAAATAAACTGTAATTTCTCAGAACTGCTCTCCTCTGTCTGTCTATATTCAATATATAGTTGATAGTCACATTCCCTTGAAGCTTTTGTTCTTCTTCCTCGATTGTCTAACAACAAAACTAAAACCTGAAGCAGAATGTGTAATGCAGATAAAGTATAAAGTAGATAGTCAGTGTGGTTCACTAGTGGCCCTTCTACAGTTTCTCTCTCCTTCATCGTTCGTTCTTTCGTTCGACTTGAATTGGACTCACCGTAGAGTTTCACACAAAAGGAGGATATTGCTATTGATTTAGTCTCAAAAACTCTAAACGACCATGCAGCCAACTTACAAGCGTAAACTTTCTTTCAACCCGCATGTACTTTCATGTAAATGCCTTTTCGTGGTGGATGTGGATTCACGAGATATTCTGCATCAAAGACTTAACCAAAAAAGCTTTTTAAAACTTTTATACTTTCGGAAAATGGGGATATTTCAATATTACCAATATAATTCACATCAACAGGATGTGTACATAAACAGGATGGATGTGTACTATCATCTTCATATAATGCCTGCCTCATTTACTCTTACATGAAATACGCGTTGTGTAGCATTCAATATTCATCTTTTATATTTTAATTAACCGTTTTATTACTCCCTGAATTGTTTTTAATAATGGTCAATGACAGACTGAACCAATATATGTATCTGTTGTCATTCCACGAACACAATGACAATGAACACACAAAAGTTTGTAAAGAAAGACGTCGTAAAAATACCATCAAAAAGTAGAATGTATATAATTGAAGGTTGAGCTTCTGCTCGCAGTGATAGCTGAGATAGCTCTCACATTTAACATACACAGTTCAGATAGGCTGTATGTATCACAATCAGTGGGCTTTGTACAAGTCAACTCATGTCTATTGAGTGTGACCAACTGTCCGTGCTCACCAGTGCGGAATACAGAACGGTGTCAACCAAAGTCAAATGATTGGGGTTTGGCTTTTTATCTCTCCCTGCCTTCTTCCTTTTAAACAATGTTTCGCTTTTGTAATTCCCTGCAACTATCATCACTCAACTGGCTCCTCCAAATTCACATAATACAGACTTACTTGCTTTAGTGAGCAGGTATCTCTTGAGAGCAGAATTCCATTCCACAAGGGTTAAAGTTACAGAAATACTAGAAATACTTAGTCTCATTGAATCAAAGGCTAGACTGCTAGACTATAAGAGAAGCCAAAAAATAGTTGGTACTGGACACACCATAAAATCCATACACCTCAAGCTCAAGCTCAAGCTCAAGCAAATCGACGAGAATTCTAACAAATAGCATGACTGGCTGACTGGTCAACTGGAGAGTGTTTCATGACCACAAATCGATTGGACAATTAACTTTTATCTTCTTGGGAGAGCCGTGTAGCTGTAATGCTGTGTCGTTGGGTTTGTTGGATTTGGACTTGGACTTGGAGTTTAGGCTTCACGACTTCAAGAGACAGCTTCTTCATGAAATATTCATTCTATTTCCATTACTTTACATTAACTTCTAACTTCCAAACAGCTTACACACAGACACACCAACCTATACTACAACTACAAGACCTACAACCTACTTTGTAGCACAAACTCTTACCGTGAGACCCAACAACTCACAAGGAAGGGTTCGTCTTCTTCTTCTTCTTCTTCTCCGTAGGTTGGTGAATAGGAAAACATTCACGATGATGATGAGAGTATACACACGGAGATCTCTCTCGTTATTCTTATATCTTTTTATACCCTTTTCCACTCAACTTAAAAAAGCTGTCTTTTCTACCTACCAATCTGCCTCCGCCCTTTTTATTCCTCAACTGTTTCTCGTGTGTCAAAGGCTCAAAGCTCTTCTGCCTACCTATTCTCTATTCTCTATTCTCTATTCTTACCGATCTCTCAGTCAGTATCCCACACCACAGTACCATAATAATCTGTACGCACATACTTACAATAAAAAGCCTTTTGATCTTCTATCTGCAATTTATATACAAAGCTGATTTCATTTTTTATCCCCATTCTTCCGTCAACTGGATATCATTGCGCGCATTTAAGTGAGTGAATTCAATCGTTCATATTTTATTCACCCGTGTAAAAAGCAAAACCCATATAATATTCCACGAGAGTTTCTTTCTGCTAACATCTAAAAAGTCCCCGTATGTTTTTCTTCATAACAGTTGAACAGCCCATGTTAAAAAGCTAAAACGCTCTTCGGAAAGTGACAAGGTGAAGTTGACACTTTGATTCTGTGCCTCTCTATTGTACTCATTCTTCTGTTTTCCTGTCATTCATTTTCGTTTACCTCTTGACGAAGAAGAATGCTGCGAATTCTTTTGTTACGTAAATTCATTGCTCGCTAATCCCACACACATCCACCTTGACTGAAAAGTAAATCCCCTGAACACTCAGGAGGAAGTGCGTTGAGATTTTTTATTTTTACACGTAGAATTGCAGACTCGAATAAAGAAGCTATTTACTATTTGCACAAGGTCTTCTCATACTTCATGCCGTTTCGGTTGAATAAAGTTTGATGTTACATCCACAAGTCCACAAGGTTGGGAGAGATGTTATGCACCCATTCACCATTATAAATTAAAATGTGTCGGTCCATGAATACTAAAACTCCTATTTAATGACTGATTCTCAAGCACACCTGTCTTCGAATATCTTAATTGGTTTGCTCAACTTTTACGTAACACAATAACACAACCAACTTATCCATGGATAATACATATCCAATTTCACATGTAACTTTCCTCCTCCCGTCACTTCCAACTTCAGACATCAGCCTGCCTTGTGCAAATACATTTTTGTTTTCCATCAGAAACATTAAACATTATTATCCACATTTCACACATACACACCATACCACAGATAAGGACTCAAACACTCAGCAAACTCGAGAATGACGTCAAGAGCTCCTCAACATTAAAACTCAAATTCCAAATTGCGAAACCATTTTTAGGTCTTTAAACTCCATTGCATTTCGTATTTTTCAAGGATATCCCCCAGAATATTTAAACTTCTATTCAGCTTGCGAAAATTCTGGAATAGCAAATCCAAATATTCAAAAATGAACCCTACAACCTCCAAAAATGGAGTTTCTAGCTATGATGCATATTCCTGTACATAAAGACGGGAAAAATATACAAAAAATACAAAGGCGAATATTCACGCATCCTTTGTGCGTTTCACTCAAGCTTATTATTACATTCCCTGCGTGTCAGTCGCTGATTCAACTAACCTCAAAATTATGACAATTACTCGATAACTACGATGAACTGACTGAGTCAATTCTCGTGCTTGCGGACTGTTAATTTAGAACAAAAAGAAATGAGTTTTTCCACCGAGTTCCATTTCTTGTACATTTTTCCTTCTAGCCACCTAGGCTCCTTTATTATCCACAAAATACTAGAACCATGGAATTTCCCACTATCCTAGTACCTACTTCCATTGATGCAAAATCAATTAAATCACGCGTGGGATACTTAAAACTAGTTTCAGATTAAAATAAGAATCTCCCACCAATGACCAACAAAACACAAAAGCTTCTCAGGAGCTTGAATGGTTATCTGAAATTGGACTAATTCGTACAGAGAGCAAATGATATATTTATTTATTTATTGTATTCGTCCAAGAGAATTAGAAGAATAATTTTATAGCTAAACGTGAAGAGTGCATGAAAGAAGAAGGCCACGAAATGATCTTGAAATAACCTTGCTTCCTCTCTCTCTCTCTCTCTCCACCATTTCCATCTATATTCCATCCATTACTATCTTTATCAAAATCATTAACCATTCAATGATAGTGCAAACACCATACACACAAACATACACTCACAGTAAACGAATGAGTAGCTTTGATGGCTCAAAAAAGTGTTGCATTTTTCCACACAGACTTCACTAGATTATCACTACCATCCTACCATCCTACCTCTGTTCTGTATTCTGCAGACTTAGAAATATAATAAACATATTTCTAGTTAGTACGTATGTACCTACGTACGTGTGTGCAAGGCGAATCAGCACCATACAACATATAAATAATAACCTTATGCACAGATAGCATAGTATACTGAGGAATGAACTCGAGTTTGTACTAAATAACTACACAGTTAATATTGCAAGGTATTCCCTGCTCATTCGTCTCTCCACTTCAACCTGACAGATGTGAACTAGCGATAGGAGACAGAGTAATGACAGGTTGGAAGTAGATTCGCACTTTATCAACTAATATACTCTCTAGCTTCGTCTGTCTGTCTGTCTGTTGTGGATGGTGGACCCATTCCATTGCATTTGCATGGTTAATTGAATAACACTCATCTAAGCTCCTGTTCTCTCTCTCTCTCTCCCTTCTTCGTTGGTATGCTCACAATCAACATTATCATATCCGTATCTCATCATCCATCCCCTCTTAACCATTAGCCATGAAAGTAGCTTTAAAAATATTTTATAGGCTGAGTGTGAATTCCACACTTTCATCTGCCAACTCTATGAATTTCAATGCACTCTGAGACTCTCAGCCTATCGCAGTTTAATACTTTCACACAAAAATATCTATCTCTCTGATAACAAAACCGCATTTCAAGTGTCAGTAAACAGCAACAAATGTGAATGCTCTTTACAAGCTAGTCTACACACAACGTACAAAATAGTGAATACAAACCCACCCAACACCCAACGAATGAATAATTGAGTGTGTGTAATGATAATGAGTGATATGAATAAGCGATAAAACGCGGTGGAATTGTGTTGGAATGAGAATTCAAGTGGGGACTTCTCCTATAAAATATATTGGGTGAAGAAATGCGGTTGTCAAGTTGAACTGGATTTATTGCACTGGAAATAAAAAAGAATGAACTAATGGGACAAAAGCTATAGATGCCATGAAGAAGGCTGAACTCTTTTTTAAACCCAAGACTCTAGAACTCATCTAGACTCACAGGTCTTTTCTACATAGTTTATAGAGAGGCTAGGTGAACTACACGACGAGAGAGATTCAACTGGGGAAAAAGTAAACAAGTGTTATGTGAGATGAAAGACTATAGATATAGATATATAGTATAGATATAGTATAGTGGGTCTCAATGTATAAAGAAGGGAGGACGGCGGAAGAGGATTGTGAAAATGGAAAAAGTTATGGAGTTATTAAAGTGAAACATCCATGTGTGAAAAGGGGAATTGGCATGAGTCGGATGTGTATGTAAGTAATAAGGTTGTTGTAACGTGCATCGTGGATCTTGGTTTCGTCTCTCGGTGTGTGTGTGTACACCAAAAAGACACGAAACTAGAATGTCAACTCCCAAGACTTCTCTTTCTCTCTCTCCTGTATTCCTTATTCCTTTTCTTAAGAAAAAGGATCGAATTGTCAGTCTCATCTTTTGCCTCCGTCGATCCTTATGCTCATAAATGTAGCTACACACACACACACACACACACACACACACAATCCTTCCACATGCCTCGCTCTCTCGAATTCACAACACTCCTCTCCTCACTTTTCTTTCAAAGGAGAGAGTCCCGTGCCAAGAGACAGAGAATAAAAGAAGAGTTGGTGGAAAACTTAAGAAGTTTAGACGGATAGGGATAAAGTGGAAATGTTTCCTTTGGAATGTAACCTTAGGAGGAGAATATATAAGAAGAGCGAGAGATGCCGTCGTTTATTTAATCTCCAGCAGTCTCTCTCTCTCCTCTCTCTCTCTCTTATTCCTGCCTTTACACTTTACACAATATGCTTCACTTGGCTCTACTCATAATGTTCCATATAGAAGAAAGTATACTATTATCAGACCTATGTCCTCGAGAAAGAAATGCGTATCTCGATAAGAATTATTAGGTGAGACTCGTGTCTAATTAACTAACTAATGAGTTATGTCACCGAACAAAGAGCTCCTTAAACTTAAACTTAAACTCTTCTTAAACTAACTACTAGTACACTCATCGTAGAAAACTACTTTTCAATCGGGCAAAAGGCAAAAGCTTACAAAGTCAGACACACACACACACACTTTTCCATATACTTAAAACTTAAATACAAAGTTAAACTGCGATGAAAACCCAAAAGACTTTTCCCAAAATGAATGACGAATAAAGTTATCCTAACTTTGGTTCTTTTGATCCGTAGGTGCTGAAAATGTCCCTGCAGAAAGTGAAGAGAATAGAAGACCCAGAAAGTTTCTTGAGACGATCAGTCCTGATCAATAACACGATTAAGAGACTCCAGAAGGAAGTACGCGAAGAAAAAATGATGCGCCACGGAGGAAGCTACACTTCCAAACTCTCTTCGTGCTCTTCGTACAGAAAAAGTTTTGCCTGTTCTCGTCTCAACGAAATGCACTTGTCTGTTGTCGACGAATCAGTCGACGTCGACATGGACGACCTTCCTCGGTCCTCCCGATCTTCGTCTTCATCTCCCCTCGACAATCTCGTCATCTCCAAAGATCACCACAACGGGCCAAGTCTTATGATGAGCAACTCCCGAAAGCGTCCTTCCTCAACTCAAGACGATTCCGAAGACGATTGTGATGTTCAGGCTGTGCTCAGTCAAATCTATATTCCTCCCACACCTTGTATCATCTCAAGCATCGACGAAGACGAATCCTCGAGCTCCTCCAGAATCCTCCACAGCCACCAAGAAGAATCTTCTTCTTCTTCTTCAGCCTCAATCATCTCCCCTTTCTACAACCACCATCCCAGCCTTCCAGTTCCACCACCTCCAAAGAAATCTCGTCTAACCCCACAAGTCGACTCTGTCGAAGATCCCACAAGTTCTCTCCTCTCCGCAGAGTGTTCCTTGGATGATGACGTCGACGTCGACGTCGACGTAGTAGGCGACAGTGAAATGTGCGATTGGCCTACTCCACCTTCTCCTTGTCAAAGTGGCACGTCATCGCTCCTTCTCCGTTCTCCCACTTCCGCAATGCTTTCTCCGTCATCCGTGACGTCTTCCCTTCTTTCATCTCATCTCTCGTCTTCCCTCATCTGCTCCTCTGCGTCATCATCAGCCTCATCAGCTGATCTCTCGCCACCTTCTTCTTCTTCTTCGACGTCGTCATCCCTCCTTCCTTACGCAACGACGGGACTTGGACGTGTGATGACTGTGATGAGCGAACCCTCATTAAGTCCCTCTCCCCAAGACTGCTACTCTCCCTTAATCATCGAGTTACCTCCGGTCACAAGAGACTCCTCAGAAAGCTCTCCTCCACCTTCCCTCACCGACTCTACTTCATCACTCAATCCAACAATGCCAACGATACTTTCACCTTCCTCATTGTGCAACGGACTTATGATGAGTCCCTTGTGTTGTCCCACTTTGCCCCAGTTGGCATCCTCATCGGAGCAACAATGCTGCAGCCTGGAAGAACAAGAACAAGTCAGTCCTTCTTCAGAGGAGTCGTCTCAAGAAGTTAGTTCCTCAGAAGACTCCAACTCCTCAAGTGACGAAGAACTCCACAACTCCGAATCAAAGGAAAACACAATTTGTTCTCTTCCACTTTCACTTCCACTCGCAGGAATCCACTCTCCACTGGGAGACCGCAACTCCAACTCCTGTTCCAACAATAAATGCCCCAGTTCTTGTGATGACAATAATGATCCCACCCTCTGTGCTACTAGTGGCTGCTCCAACAATAACAACAACAACAACAACAACAACACCATCGTCGGATCTTCTTCTTCCCCAGACTCCGATAAACAACAACAGCAGTATTCATCTTGTGGTCAATCGTCTATCTTTGGAGAGTTACAGTCTGTCGTGTTTCATAGTCTGATCGCATCTCTTGAGACGTAGAGATAAAAAACACATACACACAGTCAGTCAGCAGTCATCATCATCATCATCACCAATCATCACATCATCAAAATATTAATTCTCTTGTGAGATTTCTATTTAATTTAATCGTGTTCATCCAAAACCCAAAATGGAGCTGAATATGATGAAGAATAGAAAGTGTACAAATCAGTCGTTTAAATGTAAATAGTCAAGATACAAGACAGTCAAGAGAGTCGAAAAGCACAAGGAACAAAAACCCGTATTTTTGTTACACGTCATCGCTCGCAATGCAATTCATCCTCAATTGTGCAGTAAAAAGAGGAAGCCAGCTTTTTAAGGTTAACGCAAATTGTTGCAAACCTGGTCCAAATGTAAGTTGAGGAGGAGACGAGCAAGGTTAAACGATTTACCACTAAACGATTACCGCATGCCGATTAAGAGAGAGAGAGGGAGAGTGAGTTCTTCTTAATTGTGACCTTTATTATTATATTATTATTATTATATTCAACTGTGCATTATCATCGAACTCGAAATGTATAGCAGAACGACGAAAGTAAATGTAGACTTTTAGTCAACAAGAACAAGAACAAGGAGAGACCTAATTAAGTATTAGTTATCAATGTCATTCAATCGTCGTCAGCCTACAATAACTGTATTATTGTATTACGAAAACTTAAAATACTTCTTAGGCGCATTTCACCTCCCTGCCTGAATAGTCTATCGTTTTTTAGTAAATCTAAATGCTACAACTTAAGTCTAGACTTTAGACTCCAGACACTAGATTCTAATTTATAGACTCTACACAAAAAACACATAAATACTATTAAAGTAGTCTCAGCTTATCGTATTAAATTACCAATTAGGATATCATCCAAAATGAATCCTGAGAAGTGAGCACAGACAGAGTAGAAGACAAAATGCGACATAGAAAATCTTAAAAAATAATAATGTGTAACTTATGTGTGCTAACTATTCAATATATTATTATATTATTAGAGACATCCGTTGTTCCATATTCCATAGTTCCATCGCGCTTCGTACTTTCGGCATATTATTAACGTTAACCTTATTGTTGTTGTGATTATTACGTAAACTTACATATTATAATCATAATAATATCTAAACTAAGTTCCCAGCTTAAGAAAGAAGGCAGAAGTTCACAGTGTAAATGTAGTCCATAGAATTTACTTAATCCATTCATATTATGACTTACTACTACATATTATATATAGACGTATACATTCACTTGCTTAGACTTGCTAAGTCATGTCATAATAAGTGGACTCTGCAATTACATAAAAGTCATTGTTCCTTCGGACACTAATGACTCTGCATCATTAAGCATCATAATCATCATAAATATTTCATATACTTAATGTTTAATCGAGACATTATTTCGTTCACATTAATTACCACAGTGCAGAAGGAGGGTTCAGACTTTGACTCGATTTGCAGCAAAGGGAGTGTCACAGTCAGACTGTAAATACTGTAAATGTCAATAATAAGTGATAAGCTGAGAGAGATACATTTAAGCTCACGAGTTTTGATCGCCGTAATCGAGGCAAAAGTTTGCTAGTAAAAACGTAAAATTAAATCAGTTTACTAACTACTACTTTACAGTGTGGTGAGTTATCAATATAAATTATAATGTCATAAGCCTTCTTCTTGTTGTGTAAAGAGAGAGAGACAGCAGACACACTTCCTCAGCAGGAAGTTCGTCTCTAATGTTAGTGTGCAACCAGTTACCCCAAATAGTATAAAGTAGTAGTCTT
>JAQGBV010002598.1:0-11158 GCA_034698685.1 Isotomurus pseudopalustris | reverse complement strand
GAACACATCTTTGCTCGAGGTCCCTGGTTCAGGAGGAACGAGAAATACCAAAAATGCACGCAAACGATTTTGACTATAAAAGTGAATTCTGCTGATATGGTTTGTTATGAAAATCATGCTGTAAAAAGCGAGTTACCAGACTAGGTACAAGTTGTTTGAGCACATACTGTTTAGCCAAAAATTATATGAAAAAAATGAATGAACGAGTCCTTCGCGTCATCTGTGCATATTATTCCAGCATCCAGTTTATTTTAGCTTACTGCGAGCTTGGGTTTAAGATTTTTATCTTTAGAAATATTAGTAGACTCAAATCGATCTAGCATAATGTCCCAAACCGTCGGTACGGTTCTGGAAGACTTCGTTATTCCAATTCTCAACGCTAATAATGGCTCATGCGATCACAGTTTAAATATTTCTTTAGACTCAGGATATCATCCATCAATATACATAACCTTAATAATAGGGATAATTGGAATTGGACTATTAGGAATAGTTTGGAATATCATAGGATTGTGTGTCCTGTTGCGCCCATCCATGAGAACACCTCTGAACATTCTTATGATTGTATTGTGCGTGTTTGATTTGGTTAACATTATCGTCTTCGTGTCTGTGTTCATCCTTCCAAATGCTCTTGCATTCCTCGATGTCGAAAGACTTTCCGTTTTAAACTGGAAGGCTTCAGTTTTCCCCTACGCTTATCCTACTGCTCGAATTGGTAAGTAGTACTAAGGTTCGATTCATGCTTCAAAGTGAATTAATAGTTAACGGGTGGTTCTTTAAAAATTAGCAACATTTGGATCGACGTATTTCACTGTACTGATCACCCTGGAAAGATACTATGCAGGTGAGTTCGATCGAAACTAGAGAATAAGTTCTAACCATATGAATGCAATGAATTCCTGTATGACACTATATGTAATTGTTACAGTTTGCAAACCATTGGAAGCGAGCAAGCTCTGCTGCATGAAAAACACTGTAAAAGCTGCCTTATTAACAGTTATTGGAGTATTCGCTTACAACATTCCTCGGTTTTGGAAATTACGGACGGTCAAGATATGCGACGAACCTTTGATGTACGATGTTGACAGTGCAGAAAGAGGATTTTTTTCTAGTGTTGAATTTGTAACTGTCTATTACGTCTTGGGATCGTTTATCACCTTCTGTGCCATTCCTTTCGTTCTTTTGGTCTTCTTCAATGGAAAAATTTTCAAAGTTCTGAAGAATCAGAAGTTCCTGAGGGATGCATCGGCAAAAAAAGAAGCAGAGCAATTGCGATCACTGGCATACATGCTGTTTTGTATTGTTGGACTTTCTCTCGTTGTAGTTATCACAGACCTTTACGTTACATTTCATGAAATGTTCATCGACGGAAATTTTTATGACTTAACTCACTTTTTCCTCGTTTGGTATGACCCTTTGCTGGTTTTGAATTCGACTATGAATTTCGTGTTCTATTGCATTTTCGGCAGAAAGTTTCGACGAGAAATGCTCCAATTATTTTGCCCTTCGTACGCTTCGACGTTTGCTAATGAAGAGAGCAGCACAAGGACCTTGAGCGAAGTGGCTGATGCAAGAAATGCAACGGAATTGAATGATATGGTTGTAAAACCATAAATTCCTACAATAAAGTCCTTTAAAACTACTGGTCATAGGTCACTTGCAAAGTTTGTAAAACTTACTCAAATATTTTCACAGTAAATATGTACACCTCATTTATCCCAAACTAGGAAATCCTACCGTTTATTTGCCTTCGTTGTCTCTCAGTTCCAACTTTCATAAGGAAGGACAGCCTACCTTCATAAATTGTTGTCTGTGAAGATTTAGAATGGAAGATGGGCTTTGGTGGAAGGTAAAAAGATCAATTAATGTATTGATATGCACAGTGAAAAATCGACAGCTTGAGATAATGAGTGGGTAAGCAAGTAGACGGGAAGGAAGAAGAGAGGAAATGCCCGGATTCGGGACTTTTTGTGTTGGCTGGCCTGAAGGAGAACGTGCGCATTTGAAGAACGTCTTGGAGATTTGTGTTGCACTGCGGACACACCGAATACCCGGGTGTCTTGTCTCTTCTCCTGGGCCAGTCTCTCATGGTCTCCGATCCGGGACGGAAGATACACACGTTTCTCCAAAAGACAAATTTCCCCTTTCCCTTTCTCAGACCCGCACATGAACCCGGAGAGTGGTTTGCATACAAGCGCATAAATTAGTCAGTGGAGGTGGTTCAGTGGTGGTGTGTATGACATGAACGAAGCCTTCTAAGATAATTATTAATTAAGATTTAAGCTGTAAAATTGCGTGAATAGTTCGAAAGGAAGTGTGTGTTTCTGAAGGGAAGCCCCACTCTCGAAGATGGGGGACGAGGGGGGATCTGAAAGCGATGATGTATCCTTCCTTCGTACGGTAAGTTCAGTTCCACTATTTCCATTTCCAACTAGGACCAGTGAGACTTTTAGATGAGAAGGCTGCAATATGTGCACACGGATTTCATGAAATAGCCTTTCCCAACTACTTTCACGGGTACCAAAGAAAAGTAGTTAGAAATCACTTGGACTCTGAGTACATTGTCTATCTTCTATCGTTTCATCTTCCACAAAGCATTAAGTGAGCAATATACTACTCACGTCTTTTTATTTAAGTCTCTTGATTCGTGTCGTGACTTAGGGAATGGAAAATCTACTCACTGTACTACCAGCATACTGTGAAACTAGCAAAACTAATAGATTACAGTAGTAAAGAAGGTGACTATAGTTTTCTCTAAGTGACTACTGACTACACACACTGAAAGCTGTGGAAAACACAGAGAAGAGTTAGTGAACGAGTAGATTGCATTTTTGAGACACTGGTGTGTGTCTAAAATTAGCTTGGAACGAGTACATATGCATGTGTGTGTGTGTGTCTCCAACATTTTTTCTCCATTCGGAATATTCAAATATTTCCTTATCGTTCTATTGAAGCAGTGAGAACCTGCTCCCAACCACATCTCAAAGAGTTGAGTGTATTTGAACGATGAGGAACCAACAGTCACACAGCCTACACGGTGATGATGAGATGACTTTCCGAGTTCTTTCTGTTGTGTGTTATGCAATGCTCGTTTTAATTCCATCCAAATTGAATCATTGGAGAACTCTTAAAATAAATGTGAAGGACTTGTTCAATCAGCATGCTTTAATGTTGGTAAACTATCCAGACAAAAACCATGTCCTCTGTCTGTAGTATAAGAACTATATGTCTTGGAATTAATTTTATGACAATTGGCACAATTGAATGAACACAAAAATGCAAATGTACTCAGGTACGGTAGGTACTGTGGCTTGTAGCACGTCCTCCTAACGGGTATTTACAACCTTTTAAATGTTTGCTGGCCGTAAAATACACTTTGAGTTTATCGAAAGAGAAATATTGATTCTGAATAATAAATAATACACTCACTGTGCACACAGACAGAGCACTTTGGGTTTAGTTTGGTGGAAGAATTATTAAATTAGCTTGGAGAAGTGGGTTGGTTTGATAAGTTGCATGGGTTCGTGGGTTTGTCAGATAAAGAATATAATAATACTATTTTATTGTACGTTTGCATATAGATATGAAGTGTATAGACCGGCAGTGGTAGGTAAATGCAAGTCACATCGTCGACACAGGAGAAAGCCAGAGAAAGTTGAAATTGAAATGGAAATGTTTCGATTAGGAGAAAGTAGACTCTTTTGTGTGCGTGAAATTGTGAAAGTTGCGACAGGGAAGGAGACATTCTCTTTTTTCTCTACATTTGGAATAGAAATGTCACTCACAAGCTCGCAACGCTACTAGTTGAATGAAAAAGACTGACAGAAAGAGAAATGCTGTTAAATGTTCATGTCTCAATTTGTTGCGGAAATGGTGTCTCGCATGCTAATTTGCTAATTACGATTCTATCTGGATTTGCTAGTTTACACAATTTATATTCAGTCTCGCGTGTGAAACAAATCAAGTGAGATTTTGATTTAATGAATGACTTGGCTTAATTTTTCACATCGGGCGTGATGGGATTTTCTCCCAATTAGAAAGATATGCTAACTGCCGCTCTAATAATGTTTAATGCTTTCATGAGATACCGACTGCCGAGACTACGGTGCATAATATTAAAATACATAATTGATTTTCTGGTATCCACGAATGTCAAAGTTGAGGAAAGACCAGGAACAAAATAAAACCAATTGGGAATACAATTTTAATGGTATGTTGTTGTTCCTTGGCGAATTTACAGGAAGACAATGTCTGTCTTTCGTGCACAGCGACAGGAGAAAGAGTCTGTTTGGCTGCAGAAGGCTTTGGAAATCGCCACTGCTTCCTGGAGAACATAGCAGATAAAGTAAGTCATGATGAATGATGAAACTCGCTGAGATTGGAAAGAAACAACTTGACATTTTTATTTCTCGCTTTTTATAGAATAATCCACCCGACTTGAGCCAATGTGTGTTCGTAATCGAGCAGGCGTTGTCCGTGAGGGCTCTCCAGGAATTGGTCACAGCGGCTGGATCGGACTCGGTAAAGTCTTTCTTTATGACCCCTCCCAATAACTAACTCAGAGCAATTACATTCCAAACATGAAAATAACATGTCCTGTGCATCCAATATCTGTGGCATGATGACATCATGAAGAACCCTTTGTCATGTCATTCCTTGTTCTTGATTTTGTTTGCAGGAGAAAGACGTAGTAAGTAAAAGAAAGCATGTGACACACGTGTACACACACACAAGTCTCTGTGTAGGTTTATTAGAACCTGAGAGGTAATGTAAAGGAAATTGGGATTGGAACACGAATTGTGAACTTATTATGCATTTGTCCGAATCAGCATTTGAATTGCATAGTGCGTGTGTGGCGTGAGTCAGTAGTGAAAGTGATGACCTTTTGACATAATTCATGTGCATAATATGTATGCGTAGATGCTTTTACGCAAGCTATTTTTGCATATATTTGAATTTAGAAAGACACACGAATTGCTCATTGTAGTGAATAATACGTATCGTGCGTTTACCGTGAAATATTAGAAGTATAATTCCCAAACATATGATATGCACCCAATATTCCTTTGTGAGAATATCCACAAATGGTGTGGACAGAATTTACGTATTGTATACGGCATTCACAAGAGTGGAAATGAGATCAACTTTCATGTTTAGCAGAGAAAGCGACACACACACTTTCACTTGTGGTTGAGTTTATGGTCCCAACTTCCCACGCTTTCCCAGATAGTTTTCCCCTCTGTGTTCACTTTCCCAGGCCAGCTGCAAGACAACCAGCAATCCCCGATCTTCTGAACTTTGATGATGATAAACTTCAGCAGTTGACTTGTACATCAAGATGTGATATCTCTAGAGTTTAGAGAGACATCTTCCACTTATCCTTGTCCCGCTCAATGCCATTAAAACACACTTTTAATTATCTCTTGTGCAGCATTCACCTGCTGTGAGGCATGGGTGTTTAAAATATTTTCTAGCGATGAAGAATAGTACTGTGCCAGCTTTTATTATACAAAAATCATTACACTGCATTTCCACTTTCCACAGATCTTTCTGAGTTGAATGAATTTCCGCCGGAACAAAAGTTCATTTCATGAAATGGACCCCCTGTGAATGTTTTAATTGTACATGTTTGTCGTGTCTGCCTTCTAATCTCTATCTTCCTCTTCTGTTTAGAACTTATTAGAGGTAGTTTTGTGATGGTGAACAGTCCTTACTATTTAATTAGACCTCTTAATTAGTCTTTGCTCTTCTTTGTATATAGCCTTGTACTGCTGTCTGTAATAATAACTTTCCTAGACACGTGAGAGCCGTGGTAGAGTCCTAAAAGCTGGCAATTGTAACGGCTTAGCCTTAGGGAGTCTTGTTTCACACCGAGAAAGTCAGTAAGTGAATAATTCATCCAACTCTCTTCTCGCAGGGCAAAGGAACGGGATCTGGGCACAGAACCCTTCTCTACGGAAATGCTATCCTCCTTCGCCATCAAAACAGCAATATGGTAAGTCAAGCCTGCAATAATCCTTCTCTGCATCTTTCATACAATAATCATCATCACGCGTCAGAATTTACAATTTTACATGACACTAAAAAGCATATCATTTTCAGTACTTGGCATGTCTTTCAACAACCTCAGGAAACGATAAGCTCGCTTTTGATGTGGGTCTCCAAGAACACTCGCAAGGTATGTCACGTTCCTTTATACCGAGATATTCTATCCACACATTCCCCATGCAAATGTATTATCAGAACTCCTTGGCTCGTACATTGTTTTCGGTGATTGTGCACACTAACTCATATATAGCACACATACATTGTATATTGTTGACCTGTTGAACCCACACGGAGAAAGTAAGTGAGATAAATTGAGTCATAAGTGAAAGCCAATTGATCTCGGAAGATACTTTGGCACGCTGCACACGTAAAGGCGTTGGCAGTTGGCACTTGCATGAAATATATTATGGTCAAAGTTTCTTCCTAAAATGAATACGAACCGCAGTGGTAAAATTCGCCGTAACAATCTTATAGGTGAGGCGTGTTGGTGGACCGTCCATCCTGCGTCGAAGCAGAGGTCAGAGGGTGAGAAAGTCAGGGTTGGTGACGACCTCATCTTAGTCTCAGTGGCTACTGAACGCTACTTGGTAAGAACAATAATATCGAGTTTCCATAATCCATTAGATTATTAAGTACACTTGCATTAAGGAAAGCACTTTTTTATCTCTGTTGTCTCTGTGAATGTCTCTTTAGCAATCAGTCAGGGAAGGAGACAACACGATAGTCAATGCGTCTTTCCACGTCACTCACTGGTCAGTCCAGCCTTTCGGAACTGGCTTGAGCAGGGTCAAATATGTCGGTAAGTGCATTTTTATGTAGAGTAACTAGACTTCTAGAGGAACAAGATCGACCATCGACTGGCAAAGAATTGCATGTGGAAATTAGAGAAACCAATGGTATGTTATTTCGGTCGGAGGTCTCATGAATATTTCAAAAGATGGAATTGGTAGAAAGGCCAGGTGGTGTGTTTGAACTGAAGTGCATGTCTGAGTGTCTACTGTATACTATATTACAATATTGCAAATTGTACAGTACTTTGTACTTGTTCCCTTGACGTGAGAGAAATGTATGTCACAACTCACACCGTATTTGAATTTGTGAACGTATACAGCAGAAGCTTTTACTTGTACATGTAATGATGTAATATCTTTGGGCTACTGACACGGAAGAATGAAGTCCTCCACGGTGTCGAGAGCAGGTGAAAGGATGAATGAGTGGAGAGAAAAGCTTGGGACGAGAAATGCATGTTAATTAGACGTGTGCAGCCCACAGTATACGGGTAGTACTGTATTCCAAATTCCAAGCCAATGGATTCGAGAGAAAGCTCAGCATGTACATTCTATACAATATCAAAGTTCCCAGAGGTTCCTTACAGTCCTCTCCTCACGGGTGAATCGAAGTGACGGTGGTAGTAGTTGCAGACAAACTGGAATGAAAAGAAGTGATCGATCGAGTACAAAATGTAGTAAAGTCTTGCTTCATCCTTGCAGGGTACGTTTTTGGAGGAGAAGTGTTGCGGTTCTTCCACGGAGGAGATGAGTGTCTCACTATTCCTCCCACTTGGGCAGAGCAGCCTGACTTAAAGTAAGGCTCCATGAGAAATGAAATCCCTCCGTGCTTTCTCCCCAAACACAGTAGTGGTGTTTTAGACTTTAGCGAAGTCCTCTTCATACAAAAGAGAGATTTCCTTTCCTTTAGAGTGACCAAAGGTCTATAAGGGATTATGAACGATGAGACAGATCTCCTTGAGACTAAAGAAGAGGAAAAATGGTAGCTCTAACTTTAAAGATTATTTGAGCAGACGAGATTCATCTTCAGAGACCATGAAAATAGCTCTATATGGCCATTTCGTTAGAATGCCTCCTAAGATAAATTGGAGTTCACGTTTGTGGAAAATGAGACGTGGAGAAAGTGGAGAAATTCGCCTCGCACGACATACACTTTCTTATTTCTTATATAGATATGCAAATAAGCGAAAAGTTTCCCTTTTTGATTTTTTGTATGAAGCACAAGGGCTTCTCGGTTCCTTTCTTTATGATTTTATGTTTGACACTTTCAGCATGGTTGTCTACGAAGGAGGTGAAGTTGTTAACCAAGCTCGGTCTTTATGGCGCTTGGAACTGGCGAGGACGAAATGGGCAGGTGGATTCATTAATTGGATGCATCCTCTGAGGATTCGACACATTACTACTGGACGATATTTGGGTATCAACGAGAACAACGATCTCATCTTAGTCCACAGGTGACTACAACTCACAATACGGACTGATGTTTAACACTACTTTGAGCATATTAGCGGCTAGGCTATTTAGGAAATGAGTATGAGTGCGCAATTTCTGGGTAAATATAGACAAGACGCTACACTGGCTTCCACATGTTTCTATCTGAGAGAAGAAAAGGATGACCAGAAGGCTCAACTAGAAGACAAGGATTTGGAAGTTATAGGAAGTCCAGTTATCAAGTATGGAGACAGTACAGTCATTGTCCAACACATGGAGACCTCCCTTTGGCTCTCCTACAAGGTGCGTTAGGAAAGTTTGTTACGCTCCATTTTCTTCATTTAGCTCAGCAAACTATTCTTATTGCCCCTTTCTTTCGTTCACACGAAACAGAGTGAACTTATTGCTTTGTATTCCTTGGAGTAAGCAGAATTACTCAATTATGGAAAAAATGTGAAATAATTACAGAAGTTTCTTGGAAATGGTTTAATTAAAAATAGTGTGTTTATGTAGCAGTAGATGCTATTTGTAAGGCTATATTAGACTATGAGGATGATTTCCAATTGCCGTCTGGAAACTTTTTTTATTTGTATAATGTATAAATATAGCAGAGAAGAAGTTTTCAGAATCAGGGCACAGATGAATACATTTCTGTGTAGGAACTAAATTTTGCACAGTGAGTTCGTGTGTGGTGAGCGTAGACTCGAGGAATTGTAGCTGGAGGAAAAGGAAGTGTTGTAGGTTCATGCAAAAAGGACTTTCACACAGAACTCGGATTCTTCTTCGGAATGAAATAAAAGGCTGGATTGCGAGTGGGTCAGGAAGAAAGAATGAGTTGTTCTGCTTATCTCTCAGAAATGCATAGATTTGAGGATGCACCACTTTCTCCTACTACTCCACCAGACTTTCTCCCTTCCCCATTACTTTTTACACCCACTGGGAATTCCTGGAATTGTTGTTTTGGAGAGTATTTCCTTCCACTTCTTACCGTCTTAATCTTTCGTGTTGGAGAGTTTCTTTGACAGAATTCCAGCTGAGGCTCCACTTGATGTGGTAGCCGTAAACAAAACTCAATTGCTGCATACATGTTCCTTAAAACCACGTTGGAAACAACAGTTTGGACGTTCAAAACGGTTATCATTCATGCTTTCATGGAATTTCCACAGGCTTACGAGACAAAGAAGAAAGGTGTCGGAAAGGTTGAGGAGAAACAAGCAGTTCTCCACGAGGAAGGGAAGATGGACGATGGAGTTGAATTCAGCCGAAGTCAGGAAGAAGAATCCAGAACTGCTCGAGTTATTCGCAAATGCTCTTCCTTGTTCACTAAGTTCATTAAGTACGTGATAAAAACGTGAAGTATGAAGTAAATAAATGAAAAGGATTAAACGATGTTGGTGCTTTCTCCAGGGGACTAGAAACGCTCATGCAAAACCGAAGACGGTCTCTGTTCTTCCAATCGGTAGATTTGGGAGAAATGGTCATGTGTCTTGAAGACTTGATAAATTACTTTGCTCAACCAGAGGATGAAATGGGTAAGGATGAAAACTACACGTGTCTCATATAAGAGGAATCGGACTCCTGAATTATTAGTCACACCGCGAGTAATACTGTGATTACCTTTGGGTCCAATAGAACACGAAGAAAGACAGAACAGACTGCGAGCTTTGAGGAATCGCCAGGATTTGTTCCAAGAAGAAGGAATCCTTAACTTGATTTTGGATGCAATTGACAATATCAACACCATCACTTCTCAAGGCTACCTGGTCACTTTAGCTGCGGAAGAAAGTGGCACTCAGAATTTCGACGTTATCACTTCGTATCTTTACCAACTGTTGGGTTAGAAAGAAAACCCATAAACATAATATTCCAAACTGTCTCTCAGCCCGTTTACTTTAAGGTTTGCTTATGTACATTGCTTATTTTGTAGCTGCTATCATCAAAGGGAACCATACGAATTGTGCTCAGTTCGCCAATGTAAACCGTCTCAACTGGCTGTTCAGTCGACTTGGATCACAAGCCTCGGGAGAGGGTAGTGGTATGCTTGATGTGCTTCACTGTGTCCTCATCGACTCCCCGGAGGCCTTGAACATGATGCGAGTAAGTGTCATTTCCTTCCTGGACCTCTTTCTTAGGAGAACGGGACATTACGGGCCCAGTTGGGTCGTTTCATACAAATCGTCTCATTTTACTCTACGTGAATTCCAAAATCCTAATGTCTTGTAGGAAGAACACATCAAAGTGATTATCTCGCTCCTGGAGAAACACGGCAGAGATCCAAAAGTCTTGGATGTTCTTTGCTCACTCTGCGTGGGTAACGGCGTTGCTGTCAGATCTTCGCAGAACAACATTTCGGACTATTTGCTTCCTGGAAAGAATTTACTTCTTCATACTCAACTCGTGGATCATGTTGGCAGGTAGAATGATTGGAAATCTCAGACTTGCACGCAATATCCTCAAGAATACTTCATTCCTTAACCTCGGCAGGACAATTCGATTAGCCGGACTCACGCTCACTTAATCTCTTTCCTGCTATCTCTTTCAGTGTCCGACCAAACATCTTCGTTGGTCGTGTGGACGGATCTGCAATGTACGACAAGTGGTATTTTGAAGTGACGCTTGACCACATTGAACAGGCGACACATATGACCCCGCACTTGAGAATTGGATGGGCTAACACAGCTGGGTATGACGATAATGATCCAATAGTTACATGTAATGGGCCATTCACCAATAATTTGTTTGGGAATCGTTCAGATATATTCCTTATCCCGGAGGAGGTGAGAAATGGGGTGGAAATGGAGTCGGTGATGACTTGTACTCGTATGGCTTTGATGGAGCTTATTTGTGGACTGGTAACTGCTGCACACTCTCAAGATAAATATCTTCGCAAG
>JAQGBV010002597.1:0-11161 GCA_034698685.1 Isotomurus pseudopalustris | reverse complement strand
CATTAATGAAAAAAATCGTAAACCCACGATTAGCAAAGATAAAGGGATGAACGCCGATTGGCTCCACGTACTATAAAGAGGCTGAGCTCCACCAGATGAAGTCTTTTAATCTTCAAGCTCAAAGATAAAGATAAGTGCCTTTAATAACACTAGTTGTGAACAGGAAACATAAAAATTGCAGCATCTGAATTAATGGTATACAAAAAAGTATTATACCATCCGTGTAGGAGGACTAGAAGAAAAAGATAAAAATATGAAGGCAATGCAGTGGATGAATTTTATGAGAGTCAGAAGAAATTATAGTCTCACATTATTCAAGATTCGTAGCATTATGATTACTATTTGTACTTAATAAGGAACTCATAGTTAAGTGTTCGCTCGCAGCCTGTCCGCTTTTTGTTCGACTTCATCCTTAAAAGTTCAACCATTTTGACTTTCGTCGGATTCGAGATATGCATTGAATATGAACAAAAAATGTAATGTGAATGAGAAGTACTCTTAATAATATGTGGATTAGTGTAATATTATACCCTTGAGAGGCAGAGCAACTCCTCTGATTCTCATCCAACAAGAGGAAAAGATCCACATACGAATCATCCACAACACTACCGACTAAACTCTTTCTTGGTTTTGAATTTAACATCATTAAGCTGCGCCAACATCGAGTCGGACACATTAAAACTAACGACACATCCCACCTCGTACTATTATAATTATTGTTATTATTATTACCATTATGAAGATTTTCGTTCGTATCTGTCTTTCCACTAAACATTGTCTGCATCATCCACCACCCCACTACCCAGCCTCTCTTCACTATTTGTCTTTATACTAGTTTGAAGCCAGTTTCATTATTTTTTCTTTCTTGCATCTTCCACTCTGACGTATCGTCATAATTATGATTATTATTATTATAAGCACATTTCATAGTGTTCATATTACGAATACTGATATGATGCTCAAACTCAGGTTATAAATATTTCATGAAATGACCCTTAATTATGATACTAGATACAATGTTAAAACTCCGATGCGATGGGATGGAGCAGGAATTAACTATCGTTATTTTGTAATGCTAAGAAGAAACTCATAATAAATTCCGTTCTGAAGTTATATTATTGTGTTCCATCCTGCATTAACTCAGATATGTATACTATACACACAATAAGATTTCATTATTACTGCATTTCTCTTCCTAATAAGAAGAAACCATTATTGTCAATTAATGCAAATGCTTTCTATATTTAAACTTTGAGCTCCATTCTAATTTCTTCCTACTTCTAAGTCACAACCTATGATGAGTATATTCTAAGTGTAGAAGACTAAAACTGTTTCTTCCATAATTGATTTCGGTGAAGATAAAAGGCTATCAGCTATAACATCAGCAGCATTAATTGTGCCTGCATTTAGTCAAATTGTATCTGCATATTATAACATCCTCGAATTTGTCTAAATAGTATCTCAACCTTTAGGTGTAATTAAAGTGGACCTGTGAGCAATATTATACTGTATTGCGTGAATGTGGATCACTGAGAAATAATAAGAAATTAAATTAGCATAATGTGGTTTACCATATTCATGAACTCCTCATGTAATTCGTCTCTACATATTAATACTAACTCATACAGCTAACCACCTTGATGAATTCAAGAAAATCTTTGCTAGCTAAGTTCATCCACCCAAAATGCAATAAACCCATCTTTAAAAATTATCATCAAAGTTATATTAGTGTCTAAAGAAGATATCACTTAGAATCATTTTAGCCCGCACGGTGTTGAATCAGCATGAACGTATTAAGTACCTCAGCAGGGGAACTGTGAAGATGTGAGTGGGGAATACTTCATTTATACGCTTGAAAGAAATAACAGTAACCGTCCAAACATAGTCATGTGTGTCATATAGTCATACACCTCATACAAATTAATTCACATCCCTAGTCACAGTAGTGGTCTTCGTTAAACTCTTGAGCACTAATGATGATGACACACGTTTGAGGAAGAATTAAAAAGGGTTTGATGTTAAATGAAGCCATAGGGGTGAGTCGTTAGGAATGACGGAATGAGAAACTTAATGCCTCGATAGAAAGCAAACCGTGTGAAGCCATAATTGTTAATGTCAGCAAGGGAATATTACGAATTCAAATATTAAGTTGAAAACCTTGTGTCTTCTGCATAAACATACGAAATTACAATAGAATGTGTGCACAGAAATCACACAGCCTGCATCATAATGGGCTTATGGAATAAACTCTTTTCACCATCGTATTTAACTTCATTTACCATATTAATATGGTGTTACAATGTCTGACTAATCTTACCCATTGAGCTTCGTTCCTAGTTTCAACACATTGAATTGATTAGGTCTCTCTATTGACTATACACACGTATCTCTACATAGACCTACGCTTCTAAGGTGTATAAGAAAACATAATAATTATGACAGTCGAGATATAATAAATGGAGTTAGTGCAAATATTTTGATATAGGCTATTGATTTCCGACAAATCCTATTTGAACTTGAGAGATTTCCTTTCCATTCTATTTGCACTAGCACGAACTACACAAATTCAAACTCGAACCTCGCAAGCAAACACGAAAAATTGATTTTTATATCTACCCTTCCGTCCATTCTCCTATCGGGTTTCATTATCATATGTACCTATCACTGACATTAACGATGATACGATGAATCTCACTAAATCAACTTTTCACAGAGTTTGTTCCAGTCATAAAACAAAGATTGGATTTATATTAAAATATGTGAAATTCTATCGCACTTCAGCTATCTAAACGCTTTCAAACTCATGACGATTATGATCCCAGTGCAAACAGATATCAACTTAATGCAGGATACAAGTTATACTTTATGCTTCTCACAGGTTCACAAAATCCATCATACGAGCTGAGGCAACATCTAGAGGATTGATCATTTGGGAATTATGTGGGCACTGAAACCATGTGTACTTTGCTGTGACTTGCTAGTCAAATAAAATGAACCATAATGGATTGCAGGCGTACAATATCCGTGGTAAAATTGTCTGACGTGGCTTTCGATTCCAAAAGCCTCAGCGTAATCGGTTTTGCTATAAAATAAAACCCCCTGTCTATGCACTTCCTGAATACACTAAAGTACTAAAATTATTTCAGTAACCGCACTCAATGAATTCATTATGGAAGTATATAAAAGAATGCCTACTTTTAGCATTTACTTCATTTTGTCTTTAATACTTGTAATACAACAAATCGCAGAGCATAATTTGCTGGAAAATTCAGATATAGTTCAAAATAAAACTTTCTTTTAAACAGCTCACTCAATCAATCGGCGATCGATGACTGTCGAGAACATTTCGCCTGAAGAATTCCATGTTTTGGTTCATGCAGAGGGGAAACAAACTAAAGTGAATACGTCCATGCAATTTGTTAGAATTGTGAGAAGAAAATCAAATTTTAATCAATTTGTTCAAAGTAACCATAAAATTCGGACTGAAATGACCCACACTGATGGTGAAAGTCCCACGGCTACTCAAATAAAACTCTTTACTTCAGAACATCTCATTCACTCCCAATTCCCAAATTACACTTGATGTGAATAGGAAACATTTTGAGTTGAAATGAGTTGCCCTGTTCGTTGCCTTCTTCGTAAGAGTACATTCGCACGGTATAACATACTATTCTAGCATACGCATACACACACTGAACATAATATAAAGATCTTTCATTTAGGAAACTGTGTCCAATTTCGGGGAAAAAGTTTCCCAATTTTTAGTAGTCATTAGCTCTACTCCAAGTAATTTGTCATCATTATCTATCTATATCTATATTAGTACATTATCCATCAGTGATCTGTCTTACAATACCCCAAACATAATACTACACACACTACACATGAAATATGAAAACCAGGTAGATCAAATAAATGATTTTGATAGTAACAAATCTGAACCAGTAGGAGTAAGATTTCCAGAAATATCTTAAATAGTGAGTGAAAGAGAGACAAAGATTACGTCTCAATTCTCAATTTATCTACATTGCCTGTATTAACAAATCAATCTCCTTCCCCCATTCCCCTATTCTTCATATGGGATCACCATCCATGCAGGCCATGCACATTGTACCTTGTCCTTATTACACCCTACAGCCCTACACATTACGGTGCGTTATCACATAATTCACACACGGACAAACAATCAGCCACTTATTGGAACCGTACTTCCTGTCTGCACATATAATATTCTGTACATGCTGCACTCACGCTTTAGGAATTTTTGGTAATTTGGGTTCTTTTCATTTTCTTATTAAGCCTATTTAAACTACAATAGGCTCGAGCATAAATTATGAAATCATATAAGATACTGGTTGTATTTGACAATGTATTATTCATTTCCATCCTACCAATAATAAAACTCGCATCAGTTGATCTGCTGTATTACACCCAGCATCTCCGTTTTCCCCATCCACCAACATCTCAATTATCATGAGAATGAGTGAGATGAAATTATGATCTCTAACTAACTAACGTCAAACTTTGTCTGCATAATAATGCAGCATGTGCATTAATAAATAAATCACATGATCGCGACCTGCTCGAAGTAAATTTTCCCATATAATTGTGTATTCTTCTTGTGAGATCAAGTTGAGTCTGGCTTGATTGAGAATGAACAATCATCTGAGATATCTAGTACAAAACTAACAATACATTCTCCGTCTCTTTATGTATTAACAAGATTCATTAACATTTATTTAAAAACAGTAATAATGTTAATGAGCTTATTCCGCACAAAACTCATTTAACGGGGTAAGGTATGGTTATTATGGTACTTATGGGTATCCCATCAATCATCATTATTCATCATTATACATCGTTGTACTATAACTTAATGATTTTCTGGTAAGTTGAGATCATTCTAATAGAGTTATGTTGCTTATCAATCTCTTATATACGCTTCTGTAAAATTCCATGTGATTTTTGCAATCAGTAATTATTATTTTATCTGTATAGTTTCTCTTCTACTACGTACTAAAATTAATTGTCGCCTAAAATATGAACACATTATATTTCAACACACTCAATTCCAAGTAGAAATAATACGTAATCTGAAACTAAGGAGTAAAATATCTGTTTCTACCTATCGTTCTGGCTTGATGCTCAACCGAAGGCGCATCAGGACGTTTGTGTGGAAAGCTGGAGAAAGTATAAACGGAAGGTTTGAAAAATGGTCGAGAACAAGATGCATGTAATTTGATTTCAGTGTGGAAATGCGTTCAAGTCACGCCATTCCACACGTTTTCTCAAACATCTTAGAGCTTTAATCAACAGCAGAGCAGCGTAAGAAGGTAAACTGTACAGTTGGTTTTCAGTATACATAAGCTCTGCTGTCTCATCCCTGTCTCCTCTAATAACTCGTTCCTTTCTTCGTGCATCATCTATCTCCACAACGAATCTAAGGTACACATTATATTACAGAATACTTTACTTCGTAGAGATTGATCCGAGAAAGTGGATTGATGATCTCGGAGATGTATTGTGGGAAATGAACGAAGTAGTGAGTTGATGAATTGCAAAAACGAAAAACTCTCATTCCTCTGTCTCAAGGCTCAGAGATAAATTGAACCAGCCGAAGAGAGAATTTTAATTTCCTCCAATCATCAGCACTCCTCTCCTTATCCAACCTCACCGAAAAACACCCGTCCCTATCCTGCCTCACGGAAAAAGCTCTTGCACCTAACATTCCAGTCTTATCCGCACCATTCAATATCCTTCGCTGTATCCGAGCCCAACAACGTAGTAAAGTATCAGCTCAGTAATTTACGGAATCCGAATAACACCATTCAAAAAAGGAAGAAAATAAGTTCCCGGATACTCTAGCGAACTTAATATATTTCCCTATACAAGACCATCTGCTCTGCATACTAAGTACAGTAAAAGTAAATGCCTTTCCTCCTTGGAAAAGAAATTCATGCATATTATTATATAAACTTAAGCCCTTTACGTAGGAGGGGTAATAGTGAGTTTTATATTCATTTTGTTCAAGGATAAAAATCATCCCCCCACTCGTCTCTGTTCGGTAGTCAGCAGTGTCATTTAAACACAACTTGCTGAATACACAGTATGTTTGTGTTATATAATCTGTACAGCGTGCGTACAACATTTGGTAAGATGTCTTTTATCAGAGCAAAGATCAAACATAATATTTCCCACTTTCACTGCTTCAGCTCTTTCTGTCGGTGCCAAGTATGTTAAAGCGACAACCTCCTGAAAGTAAATGACCCACTCTATCTAATGTTCTAAATTAACCTTAACTCGACTCCAAATCAGCCATCAGCATAAAATACGATTATTAGTATGAAATACTTTTCGTCCTGCGGAAGTGTGCGTCAAGATCTGTTACTCTTGCCATACATTCTACCGCCTATCAAAAATTACTCTGCATGCATATGTGTAATTACATTGTAATGAGACTCTCGTGTCTCAAATATTTTATCAATTCCTACATCTTCCCAGTCCCCTTCCTAATTATTACATACGACTTTCTTACAAATAATACTCTAGAAAATAGTTTTATGTAAGTTGTACTTCCTCAATGTTGCAAATAATGCTTCTCAATTTGTTAAGCCTTTTCTATTTGTATTATGAGGTAGACTGCTGATGCAGAATGTTTTTGAATCCAGCCATAATTAGCCGTGATTAACATTCGTATTTACTTGCTACAGACGGGAAAGGAAGAGTTTTTAGATGGGTTGTGATGAGAGAAGCGGTGTAATGAAAAGGTTATATCAAGTTCATCTATTCACAAAATAATTACCTGTTTAAACTGCTCTTCGAAACTCCATGTCTGCTGACTTGAGGTAGATGAGGTAGAAGAGTCGGAACCCGGTGGTTGATTTGCAGAGTGTGCTTCATCCGTTGTGTAACGAAGGGGTGGAGATCTTTCCTGTGGAAACAGGAGGAGCTTACTCATCTAATGTTGGACAATGTAAGATACAAATAGAAACTCATTCGACTGCTTACACAACATTCATTTTTATTCTTTAAATGCTAATCAATTTGTAAGTATTTGATTAACCGAATAGCATGCTTCACAGTTAATAACAATACAAGAGATTAACGCATTGGGCAACTTACTCTGTGTGATTCTTTCTCCTTAGCTGCCGCAGCGGCAGCTGCCAACTGAGTAGCCATCAAGTGAGGTGATTGAAAAAGAAAGGATCCGAATGATCTTTCTAAATCTTCTTGCGCGAAGGGTACCCCGTGCTGTAATTGATTCAAAGTAAATTTTCCTTTTGGAAGCATCAATCAAAGAGAAATGAGAAAGACACACATTCCAGCCCATACGCCTTGGCTATAAGTATTTCTTGTGCTTGAGAAAGCACAACCATTGATGCACTAGCTTGAATTAAATGCTTATCATTAACACTTTAATCTGGCACTTTATTGTATTCCCTAAACCTGTCTTTCACGACTTGCAGAATCTTGTATAAGTGAAGCTACTCTTTAATCCGATAATAAAAGCTCCTTTCAATTCAAGCAAAAATACTTGGATGTTGGAAACCTCAAAAGATACTTGTATTACCCCCAGTCATGCCCATCAATGAATTTCTTAATCAAAATTCATTGCTGCGTCGCTGCGTGCGTGATAGATAAGGAATCTAAACATTGTGCATAAGAAACCTTAAAATTTCGACTGTAATCGAACTTGTGTACCAAATGTGTGACACGTACAAGTGGTGTTATAAAGACAAATTATGATCCAATATATCCGTATAAAGTGAGAAAGTACTGAAAGTAGGCATTTCAGTTTTATCTCTTCTTGTAATGGAGCATATTACTGTTGAGCAATGAAGAACAAAAAGTGAGGTGTAGGCAATCGGTATGGAGCGTGCTAAGAACCAGTAAAGCTTGCTCCTGGACGCTCTCATGTCTTTGAAAAAGAAAGATTACCTGTTTGAGTCTTGCAAGAACTTCGGGATCGATGGAAGGTTTGATTGGTTGCTCTGAACGAGAATTATTTGAGATCCGGGAGTCATCGTCCTCCTCTTCGCTCATATCATGATCATTCTCTTGCCCCGACTGTAATAATCATTCCAACAAATCTTCGTAAAAAGGGTTGAATCAGAAATAACATAAAATGTATCGTTTCTCAAGCACTGCGGTGATCCAATGACACAGCAAGCAACACTGGAAAGCAAACTTGAACAAAACTGTGATAAAAGACAAGTGAATTGTAGAAATGTAATACAAATTCATCGTCCGGAAATTCAACCGCTAAGAATCTCAGCATATGTACAATTTTACCCAGCTCACATATTTCCCTCAAATCTCCTTTTATGTCCACCTTTCCAATTTTATTGAAAACATTCTAGGATCAAATCATGATAATAAACTTTAATGGAAACTATATAATCATCCTCAAATCCTTTATTGAGACCGGACTCAAAAGAATATCCTTTAGCGTCTTATTTTGTGTTCACAATTGCAGATTGCACCCACTTCTTTTATCAGAAGCTTACCAATTGATAGATGAAGATGAAGACATTATTAGATAAAGCAGACTGTGTGGATATAAAAAGCCCATAGATTTGTGTGTCGGATTGAGGTTTCTATTGATATTGAAACTGAACCAGATGAATAGAGACGCGTGTCTGGCACATGTACTCTTTCAACTTTCCTCACAGATGCAACAAGGGCTAATTCACTTCAAGCCTTTTTATCGTTTTTTTCTGCTACGACAACCCTTAATTTTTTCAACTGCTTTTTACCCCTTCCCCAGGCTTCTGTAAACTTCAATTGCACCTATCTTTTCTGTCAGAAGTAACTTTCCTCATCTTCCCATACTTCAACAAGATAGTCCTACAGCTATAACTACAGTAGAAATCTTTAACAGCCACCCTTCGTAAACTCATCAACCTTATATGATTACAGTTTCTGTCTGTACACTTTACCATTTAGACTATTCTATTTAGTAAAAGCGATAAGCTAGTGCCCATCTATTGTGTAACAATAAGAGCATCTATTACCAAGCTAATTACAAAAAATCCCCAGATTGAAACAACATTTTATTTACAACTCGTTCCCTCCGTAGAGAGCATTCTCAGATAGTGCCACAGATTTCTATCTCATTTCCAAGAATTCTTTGACACATGCCAGCAGTATGGTGCTCAGGTTTCTGACAAAACTGTATTTCTAAAGACTATCACACGACATCATACATTAATTCCTAAATGTTTTGAACTTTTGAGTCCGAGTAATACGTAGACGTACGCAAACATTAACTTGTGTGCATAACAAAATTCTCACATAATATTATTCAAAAGCACACTGCCAACTGCATAGCCTCATTGTGAATTCACAAGTAATTAACAAAATTCGAACAATCTTAACTGCAACTAATACTACAACTCCAATATAAAAATCGTGTACCTTTAATCTAGTATGTTTGTTGTTAAGCCTTCATGATTTAACGCCCATTCAGATTGTTTCTGAAGCTACAACTCAAAAAGTTAACTGAATCTCTAACGCAATTTCTTATTTAAGATTAACAACTACAAACTATAAGAATAGTAATATCTAATATGTACTTTCATACGTATTACATTTGATATCAAACATCAAATTCATGCCATGATTCAAGTGACAATTGCTGTGTCTTACCTCAAACACTATAAATGTACAACACAAAGCACCAAAATTATACCGTTGTGAATCTCAATGGTTCATTGCTCGGATCATGAAAAGACATAATTCTTAAGAATTATTTGTCTCTCTATCTGTACAGTATCGTCTAGACTAGATTTATCCTCATGAAATACACTGTATGTGTATGGACATTCACAAATTACAAAGTCTGCTGAATAAAAGACTTTTGTAGGACCATAAAAGAGTGCAACCCTTTGACAGCGTAACTTTTAACCTTTATTATATGCATACATCTTTACAATGTTGTGACGGATGTGTCGCGTTATTCTACTGTTTTCAATATGAGTGCAAGTCACAAGTTTCATACTTTGATAAGACTGGAAATTACGTTAGAGTAAATACAGCATATGGCTGCTTACTCACGTAAAGCCTGTCCTGCGGATAACAAAAAGATTTTATTCGTCTCGATATGCGGGTGGCTGGGTGTGTTTGATATTGTCAAATCGGCGTAAAAAATATATCCAGTATAACAAAAAAGGAATAAAAAGGTCCAATCTTTTATAAGGGAAGAAGATGTAACAAAATAACAAAAAGGCAAGATTCGTGTCGCCATAAAGCCATAGGTGTTCCCCTCTTCAAATGATTCCTGACCTGAAATCTTTGATTGTCTTTCTTGTTCCCTTCAATGATCAGACTTTCTCACTCGATGCTGTGACACAGCCTCTTAACTTAAACAACGAAGTCGCATTATGAGACAACGATGATGATGGAACACGTACTTGACTGCAGAATCGGGCTTGGCATATTAGTTATCCATTCTGAATTGACCTAGGCATCAGCATACACCATCTCTCTGAATCCGGGATGGGACAAAGTACCTCTCACAATCTGATCAATGAGGACAGTCATTTCTCACATCAAAATTTGATTCTCCGACTTTCCTCCTGCATCACGTTTACCGCTGAACGTTCTATGGAGGATTATCCTCCAACCAAATTCATATATATACATACATACATTCAACACTGTTCCACTAAATATTTAGTGAATGGTCTTGCCTGTGGTACAGTTTAAACATATGCAGCCTACAATTCCAACGGTACTTCGATCGACCAACTCTCATGAACCATCTTTACCCAAAATGAAAGCCCAGAGAATGACCTTCACAATCATATATTTCAAGAAAAGAATCAACATTCCGTTCAAGGAGGTAGGTCGACTACAAAGGTTCATCTTGAAATGAAATGGGACAAATAGATAACTTGTCTTGTCCCTCATTTCCATCATTACAATGACAATTCATTTTTTCAAATACCCAATTAGAATCCCAAAATTTTATGAATTGTTAACTGATGAACTCTCATTTAGCACTGTGTGTTTACTAGTATTACTAGACAAGTAGTTAAGTTTAATGTCAGATATTTGAACTTCTGGCAGGATGCAAAGCATGCAGCATAGAACCTATAACACTCGTTTCTATCACGCATTCGTTTCTGTATTTCGAACTTCGAACTACTTCGAACTTCGA
>JAQGBV010002596.1:0-11161 GCA_034698685.1 Isotomurus pseudopalustris | reverse complement strand
GATTGATTTCAATAAGAAGGAATGGATGATTCAAAATTCAAACTCAATTTGTGTTGCATTACGAATCCTTTGCATGCATGGAGGGAACTTACCGCATAATTTCTCCCATGTAGAAGAACAAAACATCATCTTTATGCATTTATTGGCCAGAAACACAAGAGAAAAAATGATTTATCATGCTGTAGATTTCCTGGAGCGAGATTTATGTGTTAATCTTGTGTAACAAAGCGTAGAGGGTAGTGGTTCCAAGACACAAAGAGTAATGTGACACAAATTCAATATTGATGTTATTTATGCTTTTATCTGGTAGGTTGGGCCGCTATTTCTCGTGTTGTCGTGTGTGGTTCGATGTATACTGTTTTATTATGGTGACAATGGACTCCCTTCGTCTGTCCTAGACCTCCACTACGGAAGCACATTCTTTGCAGTTTTACACGTACCGTTACTTCGTATTTGATGCAATCTTTCCAGAAGCTGCTGGCAGAGAAATTTTCTCGTAGAGCCATTGTTGTGCCACAAATCAAGGTCTGTGAGGCCAGTGAAGCTCCAAGAATTCCTGAACTTGTGTGATACAAAGGCAATGTAGCGTAAATGTCATCCTTGCGAATCTTATTTAAATTCCTTCCTGCGATTCCAGCCGAGAGAAACCTAAGTAAGGAAACAGGGAACAGGGAGTTTGTGAAGTAAACTTTGCGCTACCCAAGAATTCAGGCATTACGCGCATTACTGCAAATAATCTATGCATCTTTTCGCACCCCCTTTCTATTTCAAAAAAGACAAAGAGTGAAAAATTAATTTATATGCACATTTAGATAATGCACGATTACTTGTAGTAATAGTTTGATTAAATTAAATATCCCGAATTTGTTGTGGTTTTAAGATTTTGACACTCGTTAATTAAAATGACATTGATCATTTTAGAAGGACAACCTGTGAACCTGTCTGCCAGAAATTATGGCACTCGTATAATAACAACGGCAGTGCAGTACCATTCTATTGCAAGTGGATTGCAGTTACTACTTCAGGTTAAAATTTAATTTACTCAGAAGAGTGATGAGGTAATTACGATAACGAAATGATGTAAAGTGCAAAGTAACCTTACCAAAAATAATTCACCATTCCAGCCTGTGGTGATTCACATGCAATATTATTTGAGGCTTTTAATGTTTAGTTTACTTAATGACTGGATGCAGAAGGTTAGTACCCTGTAGTCCCTGAAGTGTACACGCAAAACCGCTCATCTTGAAAGCTTTCATCGTTTCTTATCAGTTGCTGCTTGGGACTAACTACGGATTTCTCTATCTAAATTAAGCTTATAAGGCAAAATCCCTTTGTCTCTGCTTCCTGTTCCATACACCGGAACTTTGAAGGTGTTATCTGGATAAACTTCGCCGCGTGTTTGAATGATAAGATGATAACACCCTTTCACCTGAAGAATCAATCGTGCATTAATTGATTGTGTTACCTTCGGAGAGTTCGTGACCACATACAACAAAATGGCTTTAGAACTGGCCACATGAAATAAAATGTTTCATTTGCATAGCTCGCAGATTGAAATTGATGAAGGCTCTCACGGCACCACTCAATCTTGGAAAGTACATCAGTTAAAATTCAAGGGTTTACTATATACACTGAATATCTAAACAAGATCATTATGAAGTTCAAGTTCGAGGAATGTTGAGAGTTACAGACAGAGCATACAATTCCATCGGTCATGTTTGTCTTACATAATGAAGACGCAAAAGCTTAAAGAATGTGTGGATTGTCATACTGCCGCACATGTCACGTTTTTCTTAAGAATTGTTTACTTATGAATCATTGTTTACAAATGGAAGGAACAAGTTGTAGTGTTGTTGTGGGAGAGATTGTTGAACAAAAAATAAATTGTTTAGCAGGAACTGCAGACGATATTATTATCGTGATTCACTTTTGAGATGCCCAGCCAAGTGCAAATGTACTCACTCAGCAGCTTAGGACTGTTTTCCATGAGCAGAGGAACCTTATAGAACTTCATTATTCCGGCGCCTACGAAGAAGTAGCCGAAACTTTTTATTGAAAGCAAATAAGTCGCATTTGCAGTAGTTTTTACACTCATCGAAGATCGAATGTTATGTATTGTAAAAGATCGTTAATTTGGGATACCTGTTTGCTTGTCCATTTTTCATCCTTGAATAGAAACGCGACTTTCTCAGGATTTTTCAAGACATTTAAGAGTCAATCACTTAGCTCCCATTTTTCTCCATAGATCTCAGCTGTATCAAACTTTTGATGTGTTGAAAAACTAACCTGAAACAAGTAGCCTCAATTAGTTACGTGCTAAACCTGTCACAATGCCTCCATTTAGTTTATTCCGAGTGTATCTAGGGATCAGGCATGTTAACCAGATTCATGCTGATAGTTCGTGGCAGGGATTCGAAGGTGTTTACGATCGTTGTAAATTGTGGCCACTCTCAAAGAACCAGTATATTGTCGAAGGAACTTTATTTGTGTGTGATCTCTGTAAGTTGGTCGCTAAAAACTAAGTCGCTTTGATTGATGAAAAGTTGTTTAGTTTGTAGTATAAAGGATGTAGAAAGAGTAAATGAACAAAGATGATTTAGGATCTGAACAAGTTATTCTGCTTATCGCTTTGTTCAATTAAACTCAGCCATTAAACCTGTGAGTTTGAAAAATTGACATTATGCTCGTAATTTTTGTACAAACGAGGGAGGCAGCAATTTATGTAGCAGCAACAAAGAACGTCTGATAAATTTACCATTAAAAGCCTGGGCGTTTAATTGGTATTGCAGGTCTACAATTGGCATTGTGCTTCGTGTTGACAAGTTATAGGCCTTCGTATCGTCTGATAAAAATCCAATAAAAAGCAACATATCCCTGATGCGATAGTAATTGATTACCTTCAGTTTCTTAAGACATTGGAAGATATCAACCTCAAGTTTGTCTGCTTCCTCTTTTGTATCGCGCACAAGACAGAAACTCGTCAAATCTAAGTTCAGACTCAGAGAGTTCCGCAAAATGTTTAATTACCAGAAAGCATAATTCTCTGAATCTGCGAAATGCACATTTGTACCTTTTGTAGTGATAAGATGACTTTGATATTGACACTGAGTTACGTAAATGGAAATTATGCGACTTCATTAGATTCACTGAACTTTAGTTTAAGCCGGACTCCTGCTATTAGAGAATAGCGATAAATTGTTCGCAGTTGAGACTTCGGTTGTAAAGCTACCCATGTAAACAAATTAGTTTTGTGTACCTTATAATCTGACTGAAGTAATTCGTAGAACACTTAAACTTTCCAGGAGTCATTTGTGTACATTCGTAACGTGCACTTGACCAAAAGTTCAGTTGGCACGTACAAAGTTTCCCGTTTCATAAGTTTGCAACCATAAATTAATTATGTGACTCGAGCCTCCTGTTTGTTATCCGAATGTGGCTGAATTCTCAAGAGTATGATAATCATATAGGAAGAAGTGAAATCGCAACTGATGTAGACCAATTATTTAGGTGAGCAAAGTGAGCATGGTTGGGATCTTGTTCACTATTTTTAAACACAAAAAATGACAATTCAAAAGCTATTCAATTAATTGCCATTTGGCTATTTTATACTAACAAACTATCATTAGGTTTAGGTACATTATAATCCAGGTCCATTCAGATCCAGAACATTCGTTGAGGCCGACTATTGCGATTTACAACGATTTAGACATAAATAGTTGTATTCGCATTGAACAAGAAAAACTTGCTTGACCACTTCAGAAATTTACATAACAAAAACTCTTGCGGACTAAAAGCTGGGGAATCCCCAACAATCTACATTCCTTATGATAAAAATAAGACAAGAAGCGAACCTGTCTGTCCACACCAGTATTAGATTAGAATTATTATTACTTTTCATATGCTTTTGTTGCCCAAAATAATTGTCAGTTTGATCACCGATAATTGAAAAATGCATATACAAAAACTAGAATATAATTACACCAAAGTGGGCGTGAAGTCACAATGCGAACAGTCTAGATTCGATGCTTAGATCTAGAAGAATGTTATCCGCATCTGTGCGCATTTTTGTGAGTGTGAGGATAATAAAGAAACTATTCACAGGACATTTCATCAACAAACAACCTCTGCTCTCTTTGATAAATGTCTTAATAATTGGGTTGCGTGCTAAGAGTGAGAGTCTTATGTTATTCATGGGAATTAGATGTCTGGTTGAACAAATTTAAAGTTTCTGTGTAATATTATGCTGGAATTTACCTCATGGGGTACAACGTACTGTTCAAACTATACCACATAAGTTACTCATGGTTAGTAGTATTCAAATGCGCATAAACATTAATTTACAGAAATTCAGTCTTGACTGGAATTATGGAAAAACCAGAACCCCATGTTTCCTGGTTGTCTCTATTCTTGGAGGAAACTTGGAGGAAGCGTATTTATGGAGAATTATATGGGGCATATTGGTATGTATTGTTTATGCACAAGTTGACTCATATTATTCTTCACGTTCCTCATATGGTTTTGATTGCCATAAACTCCTACGATGCGATGATGAATTTGATCTTTTAGGTATTTTTGTTTGTTTCCATCTTATGTACACGCAGTGCAGGTAGGAAACACCTTTTCGCACAATGAATGAATCAGCAGTGATCACAACCCTTCCAGTGATTTCACAGAACTACCGCATCTTGCGTCATCGACATTGCGAGGATCAGTAACACGCCGCACAAATGAAAGCGAACTCCAGCTCATCTCTCTGTTAACTATGCTAACTATCTATGATCTCATCATTTGACATGGTAGAAAATTGCAGCGGTTGAGCCATACTTACACACCTTCACAACAGCATTTACAACCAACCATTAGTTAGTCATAAATCGGATTAGTAAAAACTGAATGTTGAGAAGTCTTTTGGAGTTGTTAACAACCGGTTTTGATCTAAAATCTTTCCTTCGCAGACGAATAGAATAGTGAACGCTCGTCATTTTATAATTGACTTGGATTGAGCATACGAAAAGGGGGTGGATTTGTGAGCATTTACAACGCGTCAATATTATTGTAATTGCAATAGTCTCTCAAGACTGAGGCGCAAAGGTCTATTACTTTGTGTCAAGTTTTTGTTCGTATGCTTTCCCCCAGAACAAATGACGTTAACTGAGCAATTATCTTGCCGTCTTGTAATACTGTGGGGACGAGGAGAACACCTATCTCACGTTGGAATCCTAGGATGTCTATTGCACGTCGCACAAGTTAAATGAATATGTTTACCTGTATTCTCAAACCGCAGGTACCATGTGGGATTACCAGATTCTTGATGTTTTTACAAGTACAAATCAACCATGCTACTCTTGAGGCATACCTTGGGAGGTAGGCTCATGCATCATACAATCTTTAGCCATATTATTAATGAAACCATGTAATGAGGAGTGATTCAAAGAACCCATCCTCATACTCTTGAAGATAAGAACTTAAGTCAGAGGGTAATTCCTTTTTATCCTTGCTAGCGTCAATAGGTTATCTGCTTTTTCTCTTAAAACCGAATTGAGGGACGTCTCAGCAGTCCTCGTCTTATATATAAGCAATTGCTTTGATTCAGACAGTTAGTTGCAATTGTACAGCTTCAATTGCTGGACGACCACAAGTCAAGATTTACACTTAACCTTACGAAAACATACTCACCATCAGTTTTACTAATACTGGTTTTCCTACAAATTAACTTGTGTCAACCTTTAGTCCATTCATTCTTGTCTCAAGCCATCACACTGCTTCTGAGACTGTGGGACCACAAGTTCATTTATCGTTGTCTCAACTAGGATTCGTTAGTCCTAAAAAATAATTTACAGTTTTTACACCAAAAGTGAAGTTTTAATTTAATTGTGCGTTCCCTATACACACATTACCCCGTTATCATGCAGAATTTATCAACGAAACTGTTTACTGTTGGGCTGGCATGCCTTTTTGGAACCATTCTCACATTTTGGGTCATAGTTCCTGCAATTGTGAACTGGCAGATTACAAAGGTAATTAAAATAACTCTTGAGACAATTTCTCTTTTCATTCCTATCGACACCTTCCTGTGGGATATTTCTAGCCCTAGATTGTGACTTGCATTTATTTCACTATTCTCATAATAAATCCTACAAGCATGTAGGTACTTTTACAAAGGTGGCGTCTGCCACGAATTCATAACACAAGTTCATGAGAAATCGTAAATATTTGCACTCGTCCTTCAGAATCAGAAATCAATTCAATGAACTTTGCAGACACATTCTGATCTCACGAAGGGTGAGAAAGGGAACGATCTTGGCAAGACCCAAGGAGGACGATTTATACGCTTATGTAGTAGGGCTTTTCATGAATTAAGGTCGTGTTGTATTTAGTACAGAAAAACAATAGGCCTTACAAGACTGGTTATTACAGTAGACAGGAATAGGCATTGATTCATGAACTTTCTAGTAGTGCGAATTAGAGAATTACACAAATTCGCCAAGTTGACTGAGTCTTGTTTTACAGATGATCCGCATCGAAAAAGGAAATGCAATTTGGGAAGCTCTAGAAAATATGGAAGCAAAGATACTTTTTAAAGTATACTGGTTTAATATTACCAATCCTGATGAAATGTACAACGGTGGGTCCCCGAAATTGCAACAAGTTGGACCTTATGTTTACGAGTGAGTTTTAGACAATACTATCGAAGTTTTTTTGTCGAGCTATTTTTTGTTTCATATTTGTTCTAATATGCCATTTTTTAAATCGTAGGGAGGAAAGAAGTAAGCTGAACATGAGAGCTACTGACAATGACACAGTGACATTTCAACCTCGTGTCATGTATTACTTCAGGCCAGAACTGTCTAATGGGACGGAAGAAGATATTCTGACAATTATTAACACTCCATTGGTGGTAAGTGCACTTAATCAATCAAAGGGGAGATATGAGAAAAACAACCTTGGGTAGAATGATGAACCTCAGAGATGACTTTATTTCTGTCGATAGGCTGTAGGAGATGAATTGGAATCATGGGCCAGAATGATCCGCTACATGGCCAAATATTACATCCAGTCGTTTGAGGAAAAGCTCTTCGTTCAGAGATCAGTCAAAGAGACTTTCTTTCAAGGAGTCTTCGTGGAAATGATCGAATCAGTGTCAACTCTTCTCGGGAGAGACTACTTGCCTAACAATACTTTCGGTTACTTTTATGATAAAAATCGCACGGAGCCTTTCCAACTAGAAGTTTTCTCAGGTGTTAAGGATAACACGAAATTCGGTCAAATTGCTTCTTTTAATGGCAAACCAAAACTTGATATTTGGAGTGGAGACTCTTGTAACATGGTCAACGGGTCAGATAACACAATTCAAGCTCCATTTGTGACTAAGGACACAGTTCTCCGAGCCTTTGAGCCAGATATCTGTCGATCCATTCATCTGACGTACGATAAGGAAACTGTCGTCGATGGAATCAATGTTTATCGATTTGCCCTACCTAAAAACTTCTTCGGCAAAGAAAACAAAGATAACGAATGCTTCTGCAAGCACGAAGATAAGTCAAAATGTCCTTCGGATGGAGTTTCCTCACTTGCTGCCTGCAAATGGGGTAAGTTTGATTCAAGCTTGAATCAAATTGCTTAATAAGTCTATCGAAAAGAACATGTTTTTATGTAAACATTTATCACGTTTTTAACAGGTGCTCCTTTGATGCTGTCGAATCCCCATTTTCTGCATGCTGACCCCAAGTATCGTGAAGAAGTAACCGGTTTATCTCCGAATGCTTCTATCCATGAATCTCAGGCTCTCATTGAACCGGTAGGTTTTTATCTTATCTAACGATTCTGAATTATGAATATGGAAATGCATAATATTTCATGGCTTTGTATTTTTTCCTACAGAGAACTGGAGTAATTTTGTCGGGAAATAAAAGAATCCAGTTTAATATCCACGTGAAGCCTTCGGATGATGTTCACGAACTGAGGAACGTGAAAGAGGTGGTCCTTCCTTTGTTTTGGATTGACGAGGTACTAAAAAGACATTTCATTGCCCAATTTCGTGACTACAGAGCTGCATTTCTAATGAGAATTCATTTCCTCTATTCTCTGTTTGATCCAGGATGCTCAAAACGGACCGAAACAGGTTGATATGGTCCGCTGGCAACTCGTTGTCCCACTTTTAATCGTGGAAGTCCTCAAATGGGGCTTCCTCGCTCTTAGTACGATCCTTTATACCATCGGCATCGTCGTTTTTATGATGAAGGCTAAGCAAGGAAAGCCTATGGAGTACATCTGGACAAAAGTTAATTTAGGCGAAGAGAAAAGGCACTCTATAATTCAATTATAGAATTATACAGAAGATGCTAAAAATTACGAGGCTTCCATTCACTCTCATTCAAGTGGATATGTAACAAGACTTCCTAATGATTGCCAAAGTATAATAATAACTAACATATGTGTGCCTTAACGCATTCCCCATTAAGACTGCCTCAAGTGCAATTACCAGGGACTGCGCTCAATCTTCGATTCAGTTTCATCATGCACGTCAGATGAGTCAGATGACTAATTTTTATTGTTACTCGTAGATATTCCTCTATGATCGTATTATTGTTCACTGTGATAAATAGGATTTAAGTGTTAAGTAGTGTTATTTTGAATTAATGTGTTAGCAGTCGTTAGTGTACTTTTTAACGCTACTCAAGTATGAACCATTTTCTAAAAGAAGTTCTGTATTTTTCTCGCAAAGTAGTTACAAAATAAAAATACACGAATAACTGAAAAGAAATCGTTCACACTGCACTTTGTGTGATGTATTCGATGTCATTGCTGCGTAGGCTGTCGTTACACTTTCTCCATCTCCGTTCTCCGTGGAAGAAGATGATACCGAGAGAAAGCCGGAACTCAATCCTTTTGGGGAGTGAAAGCTTTTCGTTTTAGCGCTGAGTTGACATTTATATTTTTTGCAAGAGACCGGAGAGAATTTTCAAAATGTTACTTTCACCAGTCAAACTTCTCACTCTTTGAGTTGACGGTACTTTCTGACATTAATGGGCTTTTCTCCACTATCATCCCTGGTTATTTTTTCGACCACATTCTCCCCTAGTGTGAGGATTGAGTTTAGTTTACTATACAGAAAAATACTTGTGGACCTTACCAAAGTGATGTAAATCAGCTGAAAGTGAAATGTATTCTTTGTATATCTGAAACACATTATCCGTAATATCGGTTGAGCTTCTTGACGGTTTGTTTGTGTCCAGTTGTCTCCCTTGAAATTCAAGAGGCGTTTCCGAAACATGGAATGTTACTTACATCCCAACTTCGGGTATTTTATTTCTTTAATTCTATCTACGAACCTAAGTGTCATAAAAGTAAGACTCCGCATCAGTTCCATCTTCGCTTCCGGTCACAAGGGAATCCGCAAAGAGTTTTGTACGCAGAAAACAAACAGAAAGTCTGTCTATACGTAAATATTGCAAGCACTCCTCGGCATTTTAAAAGGCTCACAAAACTTTCACCCATTCAATGGCTTGTTGTATCATTCTCCATAGACTTAAATTTTTATTCATGAATTGCAAAAATTTTGCTTTTTATTCGCACGAAATCTTTCCACCTACCATGGAGTCCAAATCCAAACTATAGCACATCATCGTTTGCAGTTTGCAGTTAACTATTTACAATATTGTCTCGCGTTCATCTTGAGTTGATGGGAAATATATTTATGACGGAATCATCCCTGTATAACTTCACTAGTTTTGTACCTAAATAATAAAATCCAGGGGAGATGCTTGTGCTCTTTCTTGCGTTCCAATTTATACGCTGATCTCAAAAATTTAACGACTCGTAGGTAGGCTTGGAATTGGCTCATTCAGGGTTCAGGGTTAAGGTACTCTAGTATTTAATTTTCAGAGCTATTTCCGATCGCCATGCAGGGCAGTGTATTCACTTTTAGTAAGAAAGTGAGATATCTATGTCGTAGACCCATGGACTGACAAAAATAATTCCATAAACAGAATAACATTTGTAAAAGGATTATGATTATTGTATACTTCCTGTAAAAAATTCAATAACTTGAGAACAATAGCTACTTTCTCTGCGCAATTCAGTCGTATCAAAGCGAATTGAGTTTTGTAGCATAAGTGAATTGATATAATTCAACTTTACGCAGAACATTAATGCTAAGAATACGACGTAAATTGTACTATTAAAGTAAAATGAAATATAACTGTAGAGTCTTGGTTATGAAGAAGGTTCACTGGAGCTGGTGTGACAAGGAGAGATGCATATATCTACTTACGAACGATAGGGAATGACCGAACAAAGGGAGAGTGTGTCTCTTGTGTGGAATATTGTTAGCACGACCAACACAAGTGTACAACGGTAGTTAAGAGGAGGCAGAGTGCTTTCTCCAGTGTCTGCAGTTTGTAAATTGGCCGAGTTCCAGCCTCATGGTCCATACTACACATTGGCTCCTCTGTGGAAGGCCCCGTTCGAAGAGATCTTCCTTCGAAAGACGGGACGGAAATGAATGAGGCACTTCATGAAATTTATATGTCTTGAGCAAAGTTGAACAGGCTAAGAAAGCGAGGAAGTAAAAGTTGCAGCCGTAGGATGAGTTGTGCTTTCTCTTTCAGCCTCTCTTTGAGCATAAATTCGTCCAAACTTCGTCTCCCTCCTATAAACTCCCTTTGTACGAAAGGTGCTCAAAGGTAAATTTCCCTATTGTTGTGAAAAAGGTCTGGACGTGTGTTGCTGTTGCATCTCATTTGTATTGATCCACCAGTGGTTATAGTTGATATTCCTGTGAAAGGAAATAATATTATAATTTACCCCACCAGAGTTTCTAAAGTGCCTTTAGGCGTGTGAACACAGTTGAGCCCTCCCAAGTTTTACTTAATTAGAGAGAGAAAAGATAAGATTTGCAAAAATTCGTAAGTAGAACTTCTCCTTCAGAATTTAATCATCTGTGGCAGCCAATGTGCATGATGTGCAGAGTGCAGCTGTCTCAAAATTCGCGTCTTACTTGAAAGGAATAAGAGAGAGAAGTGTTGAGAAGGAGTGTATTTGTAGCCATAATAGTAAAAAGAGACAGTTTGAACTTCTTATGTAAGTTGATAGAGTGAGTTGACTGGATCCAATTTGATCCATTTTGGTCCACACAAAGTTTGAGAGCAAAAGTTGTTTC
>JAQGBV010002595.1:0-11161 GCA_034698685.1 Isotomurus pseudopalustris | reverse complement strand
TCATCCATCCTCAACCACACCTAAGGTCATAGGACACTGCACACAAGGGCCAGACGGGAAGGACGTTTCCGTTACATAATGTTGTTGAACAATGAAGTTATGGACAAAACTAGACAGCTACTACGCGATTCAATTTTCTCTATTAAGCGTGCAGAAGAAACCTTCGTGTGTTTAATATACAAACAATTCTAAGACTGATATTTTTATGTGGTTTTAATTCAATCAGGTTCCAAAATTGCAACATCAATTACTTGTTAATTTGGGCTAAATTTAGCTGAGCCTAACTCCCAAGAGCTCACTATTCAGTTGCTAGAAGGCTACTTCACTTTATATATAGCGAATACGTGTATACATACAGTACAAATAAATATTTCAAATTCACTCGGATAGCCTAATACTTCATTCAAGACTACTCTATGATATATAAAGCAATACAGCTCATTGCTCGTGTAATTCCAACTTTCAGCCCGTGAAATGAATCGTTTTATTTCCTTCAATCAAATTAATTGAGGATGTTCCCACTACTTTGCAGTCGTGTCTGCAAGGGTTAATTTATTACCTAAAACAAATTACCGTGCACAATTAACGAAAGAGATTGACGTAAATACTCCCTCAGTCTTATAACGTCCGAACTACTTTCACCATCCGAAGGAGTGGTTTAGTGGTTAGTGGTTAGCCTTGGGTGTATATTCACCTCTGCTTCAGTTTCTATCCGAAGAAGTTACCACAGAAAGATGGAAGAATGAATCGCAATGTCCATAAAAATGCAATTCCTGTTCTAAAAATATCTCCCAACCATTCGAAGATTAGGTTGGTCATTAATCAATCTTTGGCAGATTTCATTGCTCGTGGTGTATACGATCATTTGTCAACTCCAATCAGCCTCGCACTACAAGAATACCAACACACACCCATTTTGGCTTGATGTTATATACTCCGATAACTTCCATTCGGAATACAAGAAACTATATATCGTAACTTTTAACTGTATAGAATCTCTAAGAATTCTGCAATGTCAATTCGTCCTATTTTTTTCTTTAGATCCAAAGAAGGATGCATCACAAAGAAGTAGGCGAACAGGACTTCATTTGTAAGTCTAATCTGTCGGTTTTTATCGTATTCTCGATTAATGTTGCACGTAACACATTTTGTGTTTCTCTTGCATACATGGGGCTTAAAGAACATTACGCTTTAATTTATATTGACTATCGGTAGCCACAAACAGCAATTCTCTCTCTCTCTCTCTCTCGTGTGTGTCTCGCCTGGAAAGGAAAAGTAATCAGGGTATTGGGTCATTCGGTTGTGTCGTACAGGTAGATGGAGAATCCAAATCAATTATTCATTTTCCTGCCATCATTGTGTAACCCACATGTATGGAATCATCTATTTATTTCATAGGGGACTTTATTCTATTTCCGTGTCGATAAATGTCACTCGAATAAATATCGGTTGGTTGCACTCCTAAATATTTTACGAATTGTGTTCCCACTCCACGTTACTCATTAACAAGATTCATAATAACCAGTCGACGTAAAGAGAAAGTCTCTTATTTTTTCCTTGTGTCTTTATTACTGGATTTCCCCAGCAGGCACAACAGCCACAGAACCACAACCGCCACCATGCCAGATATAAACCTATGACAGGATTGCACTCACACCAGACTGCTTTTTATTGTGAGTCTTGCTTCGGTCAACTATTGACACATATCTCTCTTCACATGGCGATGGTCAAATGTGGAATGTGCTCTCTGAGTCTCTGCGAGTATTGGCAACTCATGTATGTCATGATGTTCGTTACGGTTAGTGTTACTGTCAAAGTTACTCTATCTCCGCACAGCAAACCGATTTCTAGTTACTTATATCGTCTTCATCTAATAGAATTGATTACTGCAAACTCTGCAGGGCAGATTCGTGTGGAGGGAGACACAAGATGAGTGTATTTCGCCCATAAGTGATGGAGACACTAACATACTTTAGGACCAGCAGGACTTCAACAACTTCGATTAATGATATTATCACTAAACTGAACATTTTCAAAGCAACTATGAGTGCAGACTCTCATGGACTCGCCTATTCTCCCATTCAAACGGATAATATGCAGTTAATGAGGCGAAAGAGAAGTGGAAGATTTTAGTAATTGGATTTAATAACTTTCCCCGTTACAATCTTAAGAACGAAAAGTATACCACCCACCTCAACTTGTACAAATCAACAAATCTACTTTGGATTCCTAAAAACACATTTCACATTTCATATTACACTTGGAAGTTCATAAAATAAACCATATCCTTAATTCGTAAATGATGGGTTGCTGTAGATGAAGTGGAAATCTTGAATACTATCAAGCTTTCTTTTAGTAAACTTCTAGTTTCAGTTCACCAAATTCGTCATCCTAGTCAAATTATGTGGCAACAAACTTACCTCAGCATATATGTTACAGTAATTAATACGACAAAGATGGAAAGAACATACCCATACTGCTGAGTTATTCCAGAATGGAAGAGAGAAGAGAGAGTATTACGATTGTAAAGAGGTCAGCTGTGAAGACACTTGTTTCACCACAGAAAATAGCGACAAGCTTACAGTGTAGTGTAATAAGTAATTATCTACAAGAAATAGTTCACAGCTGTAAAATCGATTTCACTTTAAAGAGCTTTCAGAGCTTTTGTACATTCGATGAATACCAAATCAATATATTATATTGTTTCCAATTCCAACCGGTTACCGGTACGAAAAAGAACTCACCACAAGGTTCATGCAACTGAAGAAGACTTTCTATAGTCGCAGTAAAGTACTCACACACTCACTGCCTGTGTAGTGAATCTGGTGACAGTGTGACGGTGTCCACACATGGATTTGTAAGTGGTCGATTTTCGACTTAAGACAGAACTGCAAGAAACCCCACGTGGATATGAAGGAGAAACGAGTGTAGCATAATGTTGTCCAAGAGTCTCTTTGCGCCCAGACTTCTTGGAAAGCACTGAGAGTGAAAGACAACTCAGGGAAAGCTCGGATGGGAAAAATCGGGCGGTGCTGATGATGGTGTTTGCTACTTGCGACGTTTTTCCAGTGGGACTTTCCCATTCTTCCTGGGCTGCATTTCCAGTAGCTTTATTCACTCACTTGTTCTGGTGCGGCATACTCCGTCTTTTACATGCAAAGGCAGCTCAGCTACTCTCAAAAGAAAGTGAATACGGGTTTTTTCAAATGCAATTTAACTTTTTAACTTTGGCATATAGGTAAAACACTTCAATATAAAAAGTACTTTCCTTCCTCCATATTATCTTTCAATGAGAGTTTTATCCAACCTTGTGAGCTTTATCGACTAATTCCAGCCAGATGGAATGGAGGGTAATTAGTTAGGACAGGATACTATCTGTTATTTCCAGTTTCGAAATTACTGTACAGTCGTTAGAAGTAGAAACATAAAAAGTTGTTGGTGTACCTGCTTCAAGGTGAACATGTTGAAATATGCCTCTTTTGTCTTCTTACACATGACGAAGCCAAATTACAAAGTAAAAGCAGCCAACAATGTTGGTGCAAAGTAGGTGACAAAGCAGTTTCTAGTCGGCCGTATTAGAAATCTTTCCTCAGCTGCATTACATTATAGGCGCATGTCGTTGACTGCTGTCTTATGCAAATTCAAGTTTATTCGTAGGTTGAATTTAGGTTTCACAATATTCGTTGGCAATAATTAATTGTTGTCCTTTCATGATGTAATGCGATATGGCTTACAAATCTTCTTCATAATAAGTAATTTTTATTATAATATACGTAATGTGTGCATGCGTCGCCTAAACACAATTACGACTAGCGTCAATATTTCGATGAAAGATGAAAGTCATCCTCCTAAAAAACGGAGATCAAAGCGTTTTTTATAGTAATCCTTAGCATATTTTTATATGTTGTCATTCCCATTAGTAATAAAACTGCTCTCAACGTCTCAACATCTTTAAAAAAGCCGAAGCTATCGTAAAGTCGAGCATTCCGAAGGCTCCTCTCAGCTGGCCTTCTACTACTCTGCGTCTGCAATAAGAATGAAGAGACGAAGAAAGTGAATTATGGCAATTGGTTTTCAATCCCATTTGAAGAATTGAGAACTTTCCATCCATTACAATACGCTTATTACCCACTCTAACTTCCTTAACTGTAGACCAACTGGTTCTTTGCTCCATATTCTCCATCCAAATCCAACTTCCCAGAATTCAGAGGTACGCAGTCACAAGTCTCGAAGTCTCCCACAGAGATTCCCACAGTATATTCTGTCCTTTCACCCTGGAATTTCCAATATCTGTTCATTCTCATTCTACTTGAGAACACTTTACGTTCGTGATGTAGAATCATTTGCACACTGTATTATGCATGTACCATATAAATGTACGTGTTCGCTTCTTCGCTTTATGGTACAGGCGCAACTAGTACAGCGACACAGTACAAGTAAAAGATAAGAATAAGAGGTTGACATTTACTACAGTTGATAGAGGAGAAGGAGCCAACATGTCCGTCGACAGCGATTCCATATACGAATCCTTAGGAGTACACTCACGCAAACATTCATCCGTAAATCCAGAATGCACCATCATTATTAAGCCTTAGACAAGCCTCTCTCTCTCTCTCTCTGTGTGTGGACTGCCTCTCATTTTACAAAGCTTGTGTGTTTCTGTCCACACGGCCCACGGACAGAAAGATAAGTTTGTCCTTCAGGAGACACCAAATCTTGCTCAAGAATCTGCATTTGTTTTCTCCAACTGATGAAATAAACCAAAGGAAGATTTGTCTTGGGATCTTCTTCACAAGATAGAGCAGAAGTACACTCTCTCCGTTTGAATTTATTTTTATGGAATTGAACCCTGAAAATTGAGAAGAGTGGTGTTAGCAGTTCCATAAAAGATCCCGCTTACTATACACAATGTGAACCTCAAAGAGTCGGAGGATTCCTTATCGTAGTGAAACCTTGGGTTATGTATTAAGCTAAAGGCAAAATTCCTGGGTATTATTTTGCGAGGAGTTAGAAATGGTGGAGAGGAGCACTTGCGAAATCTGTAACAATCCCTGGAAGGATGAGAGGATGATGTTCGTCCGGATCACAAGGAGGAAGGTCAGACGTCATCCATTATTATACAGGAAATCTCGGTCTTCATCCGACTTTCAGTGGCTTGTTAACATCGTCAAAAGAGTGAAGGGAGTTGAAGAGACACGAATGAAAGAAAGAGGAGTAGTCTTCTTTCGTCGGTAAGAGAAAGGCAGATGTCTTGTCTTTATTACTCACTCTATACTCCTCTTTACATGTTTTATGTGTGTGTGTGGAGGTTATTAGACCGTAATTTCCGATCTAAGAAGTTCATTAGTAGTCTTTTTGTCTTTTCACATCAACTCTTCCTCCCTGCTAATGGCAAGAAAGCCAGATGAAATAAATGTATCCATTACTTCTCTTTTGACTCTGTGGTGAACCCAACTGGGGATGAGAGCACAACATCAAATGTGCTTGCGTACATTCATCAACTATATTCAACTTAGGCTTTAAACTTTGCATTATACTGGATATTTACATTAATATTAATTGCAAACTGTAACTGCATGCTTTAGTAACTCAACAAGTACTACATTAAAAACTAAAATATTTACCATCACGTTTGTAAGGTGATATAAAAATTGTAACTTTCTTACGTGCATATTGCAAAATTTTATATGAATCATTTAAGATAGTGAAAGTCATAAATGCAACATATTGAGGTGAAAGTAATATTAAACGGTAAATTTGCTGACTGAAACCGAAAGGTTGACTCGATACCCACTGTGCCCTCTTTCTTCAACTATACCAATGTTTTGTTCAATGCTTTCTCCCGTGTCGGTGAAAGTAAGATTGAGTGGCGTTAGAGGATACGAAGTGTACTTCTAACGTAACTGTATGCTAAAAGAAATTCAGAAATTCATAATATAACTTTTTAGGCAGCGTACCGTAATTCGTAAACCAATGAACGAATCCAGTATACTGTTTATTTATGTGTAAGGCTAAGAGAGTTAATGACAAGAAATGAGTGATTCATTTAGTGATTCATTCTGTAAAGTTTTATTCAGAATTGGATAGCAGTTAAGATTGTACTGATTGTTGGGTTCGATTCATAAATATGACACCAACAAAATATGACGCATTGTAGAAATGACTCAGCATCGTCTATTGAACCAAGTAAACTTCGATATCTAAATATAAACAATAACAAACCCCTGCTGCCCATGCATATGTCTGTACTTAACACATTATAAATATCCCATACTTACAACTGTTCATAGTGTGATCAAACATCACGAATTAGTTTTAAAATATTAAAAAGACTCATGTTTTCAACCATCTCATGTTGTACATCCTTCTGTACTTGTTTATTTAGTGTTAAGGCATGAATTATCCTCTTAACTCACAGCCGAACCCAAAATTACGTGAAGTGCAAGCACTTATTAACAAAATCAAAGTATGGCACGAGGAGAACATTAAAATTCATCACAATCACAGGATCACATTGGCCCCCAAGCTTTAATACTAATACTGCGCCATCATGCATCACTGTATATTAATATCGCATCTGACTGATCTGACATGATCCCAAATCTCCATGTAGCTCAATTACAATTTTGCATACAACTGCTGCTACTGCTGCTGCAGACACCACAGTAGCATACATCTCGCTCCATGAAATACTTTCATATCCTCCTTCCGCATAACGTGTTTAAACATTACAGTGTCATAATCCAAAGCAGAAGGTTGCCATCTAAACATTCAACGAAAGTTATCTCAAGAAGACGCTTGAGATGTCAAAGTTTCCGAAGGGTTGTGTAAGCTTGTAATTGACACCACAAATGTCGCAGCAAACAATTAGGATGAAAAATATCTGCTTTGACAAACTCACATCATCCAAAGACATTTCTCAGCCTCCATGTCCTCCTAAAATAATACACACACACACACACGATACTACATAACTTTCCTTACTTTACTTCGTGACTGCAAATGTCGCTGTAGTCTCAGTTTGGTTTTGGTTAGCCAATAAAAGTTTTAATAGCTCGTTAACTAACGAAATCATTTTTGAACTTTTGTGACCATACATCTGCTACAGAGAGCAGAGTGCGACAGTAAGTTTACACTTCACGTAACCGTATAATTGCGGTTCACATTGTGTAGATACCACACAGAGTCACCTCCCATTTCATGCTACTGCTGCAATAATAACACTTCCTGTGCAGTCTGTTTCAGGAACTTCCTCCGCATCTGTGAGACACATGGAGTTGAACTTCTACTGTGAACTTTTAACTATGCGAAATTGACATTGTGTTGCGAACTAAGTTCGGTGCATTCCACCGAAGAAGTGGAATTGAATAAATCACAAGTGCAGAAAGAAATGGGAGGATTCTTTTTCATGTAAAACTTTCCTTGTGTTGTAAAAGCTGCAGCAAAACATTTGGATTATTTAATAGTTGTTCAGAGGAGTCGCAACTAATCATCATGTAACTTCATAAAGAAGCAAACATCTCCAAGCAGAATTTCATTTATTCTTGTGTATTCCCTCGGCAAGCCTTTCCACCGCAAATATGCAAAATAATTCGGAGTATCAATTATTAAGACTTAAGATAGCTTCTGAGTTTGTATTAAGTAGCCAAGCTGCTGTGGCGTTCTCCCGAGCGTTTTACTTGGAAGAAGTGCTCATTGACAAAATTAGTAAAGAGGTAAACTGCTAAATAGCTGCATAATCATCACTTTTAAGAACCTACTAGTAAATGTCTTTGAAATCTCAACAGCTGAAGGAGCTAAGACACATTATCAACTCTCGACTTGAAGTGGCTGGAAACTACTTGAAGACTGTGGATTTAGAAGATAACGTGATAGGTCAATGCAATATCAGAATAGTATGTACCAACATCCAAAATGAACTGAGCAGAACTCTGGATGATTTTGAAGACTTCCAGAAACGAATATTCGCTGCATCTGCTCGCAGACAAGTAAGCCAAGCCAACTACTAACTCCCATTTGCATGAATACACACCTAACCCCATAATCTTATCAAATACATGTAAGAGCACTTGAGAGTTTGTAGAACCGCTACAAATCGAAGGTGAAGCTCGAACAATTCTCCTCAAAAACTCTAACCGTTTTCTTCATTTACCATTCCACTTGATAAATTCCATTCTTCTTTTCTCTAGGCTAAAAGTTCTCTCCTTCAAAACTTATCGACGACTGAACTTATGTCCAAGTTCGAAAACATGAGTGTGAATGAGCTACGAGAGATTCAAGTGCCTGAGTTTTCTTGGTAATTACACATAATTTATATACTTTGTAATTTCACTTACAAACCAATTTACGCGAGTCCATGTGTTTGTTTGAAACAAGAGAAGTTACGTAAGCCTCTCTTTGTCAAATTCAAACTCATAAATCGCGTAAATTACTCACATATTACATCTTAATTCTTAATGCGAAAACTTCTTAATTTTCGGGTATTCTCTCTCCCATCTTCTCCCACCTACTCACGAAATGGATTTGTATGGAACTGACATTTTGCATCTTCCCTAAACGTGTCTAGTTTCATTAATGAGTCTGACTTTGGGCTTTTGGAGAGACTGAATGAGAACTGGAATAAGTTTAGGAAAGAAGTCAACACGCTGATTGACACGAGTGCCACTCAACTTGATCTCCTTAAGGTGCAGGACCATTCTTCCTCTTACAGGTAATGAGAATTCATAGCTGCAACTTCCTACAAACTTCGAACACAGATTTACACTAGGCGCTTAGCTAAGTTCCCATGAGATGTGCCACGCGTATTTCATGAGGAATAAGACAAGAGCATTGCAAATTCAGAAATTTAATTATATACCTATTTATCCTTCAAGTTTCCTCGTTATACGAATAACATTATCGCTTGTCCATGTGTATTCTGATTTAAAGAGAAATACACGGATGTCCTTATCCTGGATTAGAAAATTCTCAACTAAAAGACTTCTTGGGAGACTTTGAGCCAGCGATTCCGCTAGAGGAAATTGGAAAAACCTTTGCCAATCGAAGTGGCAGTGTCATGAGGAAATTCTCAACGCTTCTGAGGCGAGGCAAACGAACCAGTAAAACTTTATCATCTGCGTCCTTCCAAGAGTCGTCATCCGATGCTTGAAAAAATGAGAATGGTATTTGAAAAGAGAAGCCCATTCCCTTCAATAAATCTTTACAAACTCATTTATCAACCTAAATTGTGTCACCAGTAATTTCCATCTCATTGAAAAATTACTCTGTTTTTATTTGTGTCCCAAGACGTTTGTCTATATGATTATTATCGCTGTTAGATTTGTAGAGGAGCAAAACAGACTGATTCTCTATAGTGGTTTCCTCTTTTGTTAGCAGTCAATAAAGATTTAGAGCTTCCACAGAAATTGGCTATGTACTAAATACTCTGTGATTTTCTCTCGAGGTCACTCCATCCACTTCACTTTTATATTAACTCAATTTGTGTTTAGAGTACGAAAGCTTGTTAGAATAAATAAAAGTAGAATCCACATCCACATGGTGTTGCGTATACCTCAGGATGCCTTCTTTATACATTATACGTAACCCATTAAATCTATTCACTGAGCCGATACGCGTTCCCTGTCAAGCCTCTCTCCCACACTCTCCTATTCACGTCCATCCCATGAAATCCTCCAATAGCGAGCAACGTGTTTCGATTAGAAACAGATGATAACATTATAACCATGCTTGGATGATCCAGTTAACCTTGAGCACATTTTGTTGTACCGGTTTGTGATGGTATTTTATCCAGGGGACTGTCAACTCGTTGTCAAACTCGTTTCCGATTTTTTTGCAATTTATTCCTCTTTAGCAAGAACCCTGTGAGTGTGAGTGTATTCAATCAAAGTATCAAAGCTCTCCTGATCCTTTGAAGAAGACGCAAAATGAACAAAAGTTAATAAGACTCTTCCATCTCCAGTAGTCCAAATCAATTCAACCTTGTAACATTTCTTCTGTTCTAGAAGAGCATTAGACTCCTGCACACCTTAATTGAGTTTCAGTGCCCGAAGTAACTTTAGAAATCATTCATCATCATGGGAAGTTTCATCCAATATGATCCGGACTGCGAATTCCCCATTGAGAATTTGCCTTACGGAATATTTTCCACGAAGGATAACGTAAGTTTACACAATTTGCAGCAGTAAAGTTACTTTTGCTATCCATCGCTTTTTGAAGAAACCAATTTTCTGGAAGATGTGATTTGGAAATATACGGTTTTTGATCCACCTACGTACAACGTAATGGAGGTAATACACAAAGCTATAAAGTGTATGCTAAGTGTAATCCGTACTTTGGACCTTTATACATTCCCCTTTGAGCACAAAGCTACACAATCATGGCTCATGACATGACACAAGATCTCTTTCCAAATTACATCTGCAAACAGAAGGCGATTCGAAGCATCAAGGCTGCCTACACACACTTTACTCTACCATTTTATTTTATATCTCAGACAAAGCCCAGACCTGGAGTAGCAATTGGAAACGAAGTCTTGGATTTAAGTGTGATCAAGAGTCTCTTCGTGGGCCCTTTGATGTCCAAAAACATTCGAGTCTTTGAAGAGGTAAATCAAGTCGCACTTTACACAGAACTTTTTGTACGAAAGAAAAAGCTCATCTTGGGTGCAACTACAGAACAAATCTCCATCATTTCTATGATTTCAGCTTCCTTATTACGAACGCCTACTCTCCGAAAGTTAATGTAATTACGCGAAACTTCACTTCATACTTTGTACTTAATACGTAAGTCGCAAATCATATTTGTACTTGAAAAGGAAAGCACCCTCGCACTGCTCATAAACATGTCAAAGTAGTTTCCACTTGATACTTACTGCGAACTTCTTTTTTGAGTCTATACTTCGATAACTTTCGAACTTTGTTTTTTAAATCCTCTAATTTCACTGAGGATTGTATAGTTAGCTTATCGAAACATAACTCTTCAATGCTAGACGAGAGATGAAGAAACCTATACTTTACTTATTAAACAAAGTATCCCTACATTTACTTCGTGACGTGATCATTATCACAGTCCTTATCTTATCCTTTAATAAAATTCCCTCGGAAATTACCATTCTATTCTATATAATTAATATAATACACCATGTGACATGAATAATAATTAT
>JAQGBV010002594.1:0-11162 GCA_034698685.1 Isotomurus pseudopalustris | reverse complement strand
ACCTTTTCCTGCACATTTCCTAATGCTTCTTCCAAGTATGACAATTCAGCCTGTGAGATGCGTGGATGCTGGGCAGGAGAGTCAAAGACAAAGTAAGTCCAAAGGAGAAACCAAACGATGGAACTTCCACCCATTATATAAAACACGGCTCTCCATCCAACCTGGTCTATAATAAGACCTGCCAGTGGAAGACCAATTACTGTCCCAGCTTGGGAACCTACACCACAATTATCACTGCAGCTATCAATTACCGCACATTTATTAAGTATTAATTACTCAAGATTATACAGGATCTCACCTGCGTACACGATTGATGAGATTCGGGATCGTTCTTCTGGAGGAGCCCATCTCGCCAGCATTGCATGCATCGCAGGGAAAGTTGACCTAAATGTTTTAAATTTAAAACGGTTGCTCACATACTTGATTATAGTTGATGATGAACGAAGAGGAAGGAGAGAAGCTTACCCTTCGAATAATCCCATAAGAACCCTGAGGATTATGAGATACACTGGATTTTCTTGAGCAGCCAAAGGGAATAAAATGTTCATGAGTCCCGTGAATAAAATAGAAAGACCGAAGAGCCACTTTCCTCCGAAAATCTCTGCTAATCTGCCTCCAGGGAACTGTGGAACAACACATAAAGAGTATGCTCTCATTTCCCGTCACATTCACATGCACAAAGCTTGATTGAAATGATAAGGTAATTGAGGTGGTGGTGGTGGATTAATCTAGGGGCCCTGATTTGTGCCAATGAGGGTGAGTGTAGGGTCATAATATTGTTCGTACTTGAGTGATGATGTATCCCCAGAAAAATGAGCCTGTGATGAGACTCTGGGTTGTTTCATCCCAAGCGTACTCCCCATCCTCATCAGGGTTATCGTCGGTTACGTTGAATCCACATTCTGCTCCCCTTCCGGAGTCATCTGATCTCTCGATGGCACTAATGAACCAAATTAGCATTGCTCATTGTTTAATGATCCTCATTTGTGTCTGGGCTAAAATGTGGAGGGAGAGTGAAATGGATATGGAGATTAGGAATACTATACACGGAGACTCACTCTCACCTGTAATTGACCATGGACACGATAGTTATGTTTATGTTAATTCGCAGCATGTAGTTGAAGACGAAACCGAAAAACGCCAAGATTGCCATTGTGTACCGTGCTGGAATTCCTTCTGTAACAAAAGTGAATGAATGTGTGACAAAGAGACTTGTTAACAAGTGAAAGTACTGCTTTCACTTTCACTCCACATTCTAGACCTGTCTCATAATAGTAACAAGGAACAAACCTTTCCAACTCCATTTTGCAGATTGCCCCATAATCAGACTGTGTCTAACCTTGCTTTTGCTAACTTTAACAATTCGCAGATACTAATGTGTACGTGCAAAATGTAATTTGCCCAAGATTCGACGTGTGTAAGCTCTTTGTTAGCGTCTTGCACTTTAACTAGCTGTGCTCGAACTGATGATACTGACTTGCACAAATTACTTGTTACTTCGATTGATGACTGAAGTTTGCAGAAATCGATGACAATGATAATAGCATTACAATTAGATGACTGAAGTCAGAAGGAATCGATGGTAATGATAATAGCATTACGATTAGATGAAAGTTATGCAGTGATTGTGTATAATATAAATACACAGATGAAGGAACATGAAACAATGAAAACATAATAAAAATCCTGCAGAACAGCGTATAGTTTCAGTTGCATAAAAGCTAAATATCAATTACATTACGCACACTTACACTTCACTTTGTTTAAGCATTCCAATTCCTAAACACAGCGTCAGACGGTAGGCAGACTTAGCTATTAAAACCCAATTAGTCAATCGATTTGACGATGATTGACGCGTCGGTTTGCATAAGAGAATCAAGTTGTTTCTAAAGTCTCCAGTCTCGAGTACGAAACACATTGTAAAGTGGTCCTTTATTGATCAGATAAGTGTAATCTTGACAGGTACAACTCACATGGTATTTCCAATGCTTACATGTGGCAGTAGAAGTTATTACATACTTTAATTGATAACTGCCACATAGCAATTACTCCCTACTGCCACATACAAATGAATGTACTTCTTGGTTTAAATGATGCTGGAAGTATAAATGTGAATGGGGACAGATTAATATCTGCAAGCGTCTCCCATCGATGCGTCCTCCATGACTGGACACAGATAAGATTCGGATTCAGCCATTTTTGTCCTACTCGACAAGAACCTGATGGGGTTGTCTTCTTTCGACGGCTTCTGCCTTTTACTTCGAAAAGTCAAAAGCGGAGGAGTGACGACTTTCCTCAGGCAGAGAGGTTTGGGGAGCAACTGAGACGCACTTGTTGGCCGACAAGCAGTGCTTAGCTTATCGATGAATGCAGTGTCGATTCTGTGTGGACAAAGGCTACTGTCCAGACTCTCAGCTATTTGAATGTTTGCTGTCGATGCTACAGAGCTGGAATCGCCAATGGAGGATTTCACAAATGATTTCCACCGTGATAATAAGTCTGCGGGTAAACCAGCACTTTGTGTCTCGGACATTTTCTTCGACATGCCTGCTAACGATCCTGAGACAGATTGTCCCTTCCGCATTGAACCTATTTGTTGGAACAATTCTTTGTCGTGTAGATACTTGTCAGTGTCTGCCAGAATTTGCGAAATCCAGGTGAGAAAGTCATTTCTGTCGTCTAGTGCTAGAAATTCGTCGTTTTTGAACTTTCCAAATCCACTTTCGTCGTCCCAGAAAGCGAAGTCATTGCAACGTTTCGTTTGGATCACACTGGTCCCCAACTGGGAAATGGGACTGTCCCCAATGACCTCACATTTCTGGTCAGCATAAAACATGGCATCCAGGACCCAATCGACAAGTATAGATTCTTCTTGAGTTTCTGTGAAGAAGGATCTTCGTCTTCGACGGATTTCTTCTTCCGGCTCCTCTTCTTCTTCTTCTTCTTCCTCTTCCTCCTCTTCATTGAAATTGTTGAACGAGTCCCGTTCCATTGCTGCTTGGAGGAAGTCCAGGTAGTCCCAGTCATCCTCATCGGATTCGTGGTCAGAGCAGGAAACCTCACTTTCCTCGTCGACAATCCTGCTACTCCTAATTCTTTCCTCCTTCTTCGGCTGCCCTTCAGCATCTTCTGAACTTACTCGGGGACTGAGGCCTAATTTCCCTTCCTTGCTTGGAATCGAGTCAGGAGGATATGCTGATTGGCAGTTTGTTATTACGCATTCCTGTCGAAATTCGAAATTAAGTGTTCTATTATAATAGCACACACTGGACACACTACACTGAAGGTGTGTGATATTATAACACTGTTTACCTGATCTGCGTCAGTGAGTATTTCTAGAATCCAGTGAGGTTGCGTATTATGTTTAATTCGCTGAGAGTGTCTCCCACCTGTTTCGACTGCAAGATTTGCAGTACGCTGGCTTCTAAATTTGAAGATACCTTTGATCCCTGGTCGACACGTTTTCATTCCTCCCAGCGGTTCTTGCAGCTGATTCTTTTCTGGAGATGGGGCAAAGTCGGCTTCGGAAATACCTCCAGTGCTTCCTCGCCTGCTCAAGTCCCGTAAGTCTGAGCCCCCTTTCTTTCGTTTACTCTTCTTCGCTTTTGCCCCCTTCTTCGAATCTGATCCCTCATTTTGAGACAATGAGCGAATTTCCTCAGACGCAGATTTCCCTATGGAAGCTGATCGCGCAGAGATCACTGTATCTGCCTTCGACTTCTTCGGTAGCTTCCTCGTTTTTCGAAGCGAGGGTTTCGAATTTCGACGTTTCTCCTCTTGGTCATCGACATCTGAGTTGTATGTCGACCCAGCGTTGCTCTTCATCCGCTTCCTCCCATCTTTGACTTCTTTCAGAAGTGGTTTTTGTGTGTCATATCGCACCGAGCGCCCACGAGACCGTTCTTCCTCGACCTCTTCGCCCTTCTCATTTTCTTGGGCTGCTGCTGCTACAGGAAGGTCCGTAGAAGCTTCAACTGTTTCTACAGAAGCTGCCGGACTTTTTTCTCCAGTTTCTTCCTCTTTCACCAGCAGCATTTCTTCGCGTCGGTGCTTGGCTCTAGCCATTTTGCTGTAGACAAACTCCCACTGTTCCGGAGTTACTTCCCACGAATTTTCCAGCACGGTAATGCTTATTTGGTACTGCTGTGGGATACTTTCCATCTCTTCTGATCCAGGCTGACCACCAAATTCCACTCCTGACGGATTCTCAGATGCTTCCAAGCTCACAACCGAATGGATTGTCTCCACTGGCTGTCCTTCGTTATTTTCACCCGAATCTTGATTCGGAGTTGCTGTACTTTCCTCTTCAATTGTACTCTGAGGAGGGCTGAACGAAGTGTCAGATTTACTTGCTTGCTCTTCCACTTCTTTGTACGACTTCGTGTGGAGAACTATTGATGGTATGAGGAATTCTCCAACCGTATTCAGTTCAAACACGACTTCATCAGAACTGACGTCCAAAACTTCCAGTCGAATTCCGACTTCTTGGCTACTAGCTTTGAATCTTAACGACAAGTGTGTAGATTCGTCTAACGTTTCGATTTTGTACTTGCAAACTGTGAAGTTTTGGCTAGGCAGGTAATATCCAGAGAATCGTCGTAAGGAAAGATTTCTCGGAATTGTGAATGCCTTCTGGAAATGCTGGCCATTTTCTTCCTGGTGGTAGTGAGAGAGTGGGGGCTCAATGAGTATTTTCGGAGTGTTCAAAATCGTCTGCTTATAACTCTCACGCCCATCCTGCTTCTTGGACTCTAGATCCGCCGTTAGTGTTTCTTTAATTTCTCGATGATGAAGTTCATGATGGTGCAACTCGTGCAGGTGAGAATGGACTTCTTTCTGAAACACCACAGGATTTTGCACAACAGGTGTGATGATGCGAATCTTCCACTCATTTGAAGACGGTGTTTCAAATGGATACGGTGAGCGTGGTGGAACGGTCCATCGGTAGCAAATTAGCGTGTATCCATTCTGTAAGAACATTTACAAGTTTACTTATGTTTTTGCTAATATTAAACTTGTACGGCCTGCATGCTAATTGATGCAATGTCAATTACCTTATTTGGCTCAATAGATCCCAGAAAGATACCCGCAGTAACGGTACTTAAGACCTCAAAAGTATCGTTGTCAATTATCTGCATGACTATTCCGTCATCAGGATGAGTTATCAGTTGAATCATACAGTAAGTAAGTTTAGATTCTCCAGGAGTGTGAATTATCTCGCGGAAGAAAGGATACCAGTCAGTGGGCTTTAGTGGCTCTGGTAGAAGTCCCTCGACATCTTTGATCCTCACGTGATGAGGCAGACAGTACGCGTGTGGGTGAATCGTCAGCAGAAGTGGGTGGTGATGAAACAAGTGCCTGATGAAATATTTATATTATCAATAATATTTACGACGTCTCCAGAACTAGGATTTCCGAAAAAGCATTATTATTACTTACTTCAACATTCGGACTGCCCACTTAGGAGGATTGGGAACCATACTGAACGTGGGAAGCTTCATTTCCGTCATCTCCGGAATCTTCTGAACCTCATCAGGTTTTACCGTTTGGTCCTGAGACTTTCTAGTCTCCTCTGGTTTTGAACTTTCTGCAGACTCTGCAGGGACTGGACTCTCTTCCTTATTTTCCACTGTGAAGTCAGCTTCCGTGTGTTGTGCGAAAAGAAACGCTATTTTTCGCACTTGGTATTCATACTTCAGAAACTTTTTGTTCGTTTTCATTCGATACTGGAACAGTCGTCTCACCAGCCATCCTCGGCAGTACCTTTGAATCGTGACGATAGCACTCATAACATGTGGATACTTCTCTCTAAGAATTTACACTGATATTAGAACAGTTTCTATATTATAAAGAAGACATTCAAATGTAAATAATCTTACAGTTTCTGAAGCAAGGGAGCCAAAGCCAAATCCAGTCGTGCCGATTTAGATCTCCTTGCAAAAGTCGAGCCCATCTGAAAAGCAAATTGTATTCGTTAATGGTTAATTAATCAAAAACTGAAAGTAAGGTAAATCTAATTTACTCGGGGATTCAAAAATAGCATCCTTAAAGTTAATAGCATCTTTGAGTTCATGACTCCTTTGTTCATTTCCTTAATAAATGAAACTAAATAGTTTTCAAAATCTAAATGAACTTCACGCAAGCTGGACTTGATAATATCAGGAGAATCAACGGGTGGACAGTAAAGTCGCCTCAAACTTATCAAATTCTTTATGGTTGACTTTCGACTCTTTCCGAACAAAAGAAACACGTTCCAAAAACACTGGGCAAGTTTGTCTGAAATAGATTTAGATAGAAATGTTGGTACTTAAGACTTCGTCAGTAAGCCAATGAATTGAATTGAAAGTAATATTTACCACATTGTTTAAGAAACAGCATAGGCTCATTTGTGAGGTATTTCTGGATTTCATCTCTACTTCCCACATGAATTGGAGTCTTCGAAATAAGTTTGATGGCGTAAGGAATAGCAACTCTAACTTGTACTCCATTTTTAGTGGGCGTAATTATCATGTTCCGTTTTGAATCCGAGTCGCCTGTTCCTTCTGTTGAGTCAAAACTGTCTGTGTTGACTGTAGTCTCCAAGTCGTTAGGCTCCGTAGCTTGAGTCTCTGCAGATTCCACAGGACTTTTCGTTTCCAAACCTCCGATGATGCTATTGGCTATTTCTTTCTTGTCTACAACTTTCTTCACCACGATACTCTCATCTCCACCATTCTCTTCAACGGGTGTTTCGTTTGATTCAGTTTTACTAGCAACAGCCATTTCTTCGCCCTCACCCTCGCCTTCATTCTCCAACTCAGGTTCATTCTTTTCTTCGACAACCCACAGACGAAAAGTGTGTCGTCTGTACCATAAATCAGTATTTGTAAAATAAATGCATTTTCATGAACAAGTCAAAGTTGAAACGGACCCTGGAGGAAGATTCAGATGAGTCATCCAAGAAGACGTTGCAGTATTGTAGATTACAGGTGTTTCAATAAAACAATCCCTTTTCCAGTCCCATGGCTCCAGCACCAATGTTACTTGAAGATCGAACTCATTACTACCTCCACTTTCATCGTTTCCTACATCAAACACAACAGTGAAATAACTCACAGTAAAAAATTACGAAGTCCAGCAATTCAGTACCTTCTTCTTCGTCGTTGCCGTTTGGGAATTTTGCCACGCGATCAACGAATGAATCTGCAATTCTTTCTTGCAGAACATCCAACTTCAGGATTATCTCCTGTGAAGTCCACGAGTCACAAACTAGACACAATTAGAAACCATTAATAGCGGTCAGCAGTAAACGAGTGTGTATTTGAAGTACAAGTCACTAACACAAATAAAAGGCCGAATCGATTCCGTCAACTTGTAGCAGGTGATATGGAGTCAATTTCAGCATCCTAAACGAGTCAAACTTCACAGTAAGATGCATGCTTTGGGGTTGTGCGTGGAAATCCCTGTAGACTTTGGTCCCTGCAGATGAAAATCCTGAGTTTGTTGCAACTTCATTGTTTGAAGATCCAGGTTGAGAAATTCCTATACTTTTAGAACCTTCCAACTCGACATTATCCGAAATCCGATTTATAACTACAGTTGTTCCAAACTTAGTTCTTGTACCATAATATTTACAAAATTTCCTGCACAGAAAGACCCAAGGATAGAAACTCACACACAAAGCAGGCCATTTCCCTGCACAGTCAATTCTTTGCTTTGTTACCGTATTTCTGGGGCTAATGCGTCCGAGTCGAACCAAACTGTTCCACAGACTAACGGAGGAGGTATTGTTTCTGGAATGTCTTGTTCACCTACTATCGTCCCATCGGAAGGAAGAGCAGATCCTCCGGAAACTCCTTCTTCATTTTCCGTCTCTCCTTTCCATTCTCCAGATTCCAAGACATCCTTACGCCCACCTTCTGCATCACTTTCCGCGGCCGACGAGTCTTTAGACAGAATTGACATTCTTTTCTTAGGGTCACCTTTAGGCTTTGGTGTTTTTGATCTCTTTGGCTTAGTTCCAGTACGACTTTCTTCTTTTGTTGCTCCTTTCTCATCGTCAAAATACTTCGATATCATTATCGATGGACTGTCAATAGCTTCTTTTCCAGATTCACTTGGTGCAGTACCGCCTCCACAGATTGTGTCCACTGCCGTCCCAGGTGGCGGCGGTGGGGGAGGAGATATCGGAGCTTGGACCTCTGAAATAGTGTTTGAGTTAGTTTAGTTTCTTCGACCTTTTTAAAGCAGACATACCAGCGATGTTGTCATCATCTTCATGTTCTCCCAAATTTTCGAAAAACCTAAATCCTATCATGGACCCAAGTTTATCCCAATCTTTCTTCAGTACAAAAGGAGTTTTCATTTTTATGCAGCGTATGTCACTGGTCCCTGAATCTTTCTCCACTAAACAAGTCAAGTTCAAGTAAAATATCCCGTAACCCGGTAATGTGATGAATTACACGACACAACGCAAACTTACTTGGAATGAGACCTTTTTTCATTGCCCAAGATTTCCATCTGTACTGTTTCCATCTTGGCGTTGGTGGTCTGTTGGATTCCTTGTAAAGCTCCACATCCCTCAATTCAACTAGTTGCAGCGGATGGTACAGAAACGACGGAACGATTACCCCATCCTCTTCAGGAACCGGGTAGACCCGTAAAACTGCAGCTAAGGTTGTTGGAACATTTTTCCCTAAGGAAGCTTCTAATGCCGCAATCGCTGAAAAGTCACTGTATCCCAAGTACTTCCTTACAGCCTTTAGTATTTTGCTCATAAAAGGTATTTTCACTTTCTTCGGAGATTCCACCTTTGGAGGACTCTTCCACGAAGTCACAGGCATCACGGATTTCTTCGGTGCTCCGCTTTCTTCCTCTTCGTTAGCTGACGCTTCTTCCTCAGCCGTTTCCTCAGCAGAAGCAACTTTGAAATACAATTTTACATGAATCATCGAATGGACCGTATGCTAGACTTTGTTTGGGGTTATCTTACTGTAGCCAGCTTCATTTGCGGGCTTCTTTGTGCTTTTCTTTTTCGACTTTTTCTTGCTGATTCCAGAGACAACGGATTCCGAAAAAACAACATTGGACTGAGCCCCATCTTCTTTGGCAGCCTCACCTTTTTTCTTCTTTCCGTCCTTCTCCTTTTTTCCTTTCTTGATCTTCTGAGCTATGCTAGCTTTACTCTCTTCTTCTTTGGAAGTCGACTCTTGAATGGGAACGGCTTCGTTTTCGGCGCCACCATCATTAGAAGGGGCTGCCGTTACAGTATCCCCACCTCCTCCTTTCTTGCCTTTTAACTTTTTAGATGACTTGTCCTTTTTTGACTTCTATGAAACACGGGAATCTTACATCATGTGAATTCGCACACATGTTGCCTCTAGTAAAAACTAAACTAAATTATCCTACAAACTTTGTCTTTTTCCGGTTTCTTTTTATCGGGTTTAGAAGCATCTTCTGTTTCATTAGCTTCCGTTCCCGGGTTCTTTTCTTCATCATCGGTACCCCTAGCACTGTTGCGATTGCTAAGTTTCTTTCTCGATTTACCAATTTTTAACTTCATCACTGCAACTTTGGACATTGAGGTCTTCGCTGGCTTTAAAACCGGGTCAGGCTCTCCATCAGAATTCTCCCAGTATTCCATTTGTTCTTCTTTTTCTCCAGTATTATGTGGCCTATAAGTTAAAAGACGTTGCAAGTAGATGTTGTGCATTAAACATGTGTATGAGTATGCGTCGGTGTGGTGGACAAACCAGCTGTATTTCTCGTTGTCTTCAGTTTCCTCTGACTTTTTAGGTTTTTCCCCCAGAAGCTGCTTTTTAGGAGCTGAAGGTGGTAATTTGTATTTTGGTAAAATTTCCAGAAGCTCATTCCAAAGTCCCTCACTAGTCATCGTCTCTCTATCATCATCCATTCCAAGAGTTGCATTTGAAATGAATCATTTAATCTAAAATTAGCGAAATCACTCACTGCAGTTCCGTCCATTCGTGAACCCAACCTGTCAGTGCTGTAACTGCACTGAATGTTTGAATCTCTTCAGACTCGTTTTCTTGGAATGTGAGGCAGGCTATCTTGAGCAAAGCTGCAATTCATAAAACAACGTTAGATCTTTTAAGTAATTCCAGTTTCATTTACATTAAAAACCTTTTGTTAAAATCATCGGCCAAAGCTCATTTTTGTCTGTGAGAGGTACTCCCATCATTCCATTCTTTAGCAGGGGAATTTTGTCATCAACAGTTATTCGCCTCCAGCTTCCCTGCAAAATTCATCAATATCATCAAATAATGAGATCATGCTGAATTGAAAAACCATATTTTCCTACAGCAAACGAACCATGTAATACAGCCGAACGTAGTATTTTCCAGCAGTATTAATTTGAGGTCTTTCGCCTTTCACTCCTGCTTTGCAGCAGCTGTAAATGTTATCCCAAGGTTTCCAAGATATTCCGTCTTTCCAAGAATTGGTTACAAAAGCAATGTCCTCTCCTTCTATTTGAAAGTCATTGTTCATTCCGTAGTCATAAAGCTCAGCAATTTCACTCAGAATGTATCGGGTGAGCTCTGAAGCCTCGCATAAGTGAGCATTTTGAGATACTAAGTCCATCGTGTTTCTGGACCAGTCTACAAGTATAGCGGGCTCTAAGAATAAGTCGGTTGGACGAATCCAGTGCTCTGGTTTCAACGACGCAGGCTCTATTCCAGTGCCAGTAGGGTCTTCAAATAACTCCATAGACTCCTAAGAGTACATAAAAAAAGACTGACGAATGAACGTGCCTATAGTTTGAGATGGTTTGAGATTAACGAGTAAAAAACCGTCACTGACATTCTGCTCCCAGGTTTCTCTATTTATTACTGCGTCTGACCATTCAGGCCATGGTGGTTTAGCCCATGAGGGAATTATAACCTTCACTGGCGACTTCATGTCTTTCGTTGATGGAGGAGTATCTTCGATCAAATTGTTGAAAAGTACTGACATTTCTGAGACAGAGATGATAGAATGGGACCCTGCTGAGGTAACGGTATTCGCTGAATTTGGTGATGCCTTCTTCTGCTGTGGATCCCCAGGTTGTTCAGCATTCTCACTTGGAACTATTTTAGGGGCTGGGACAGATTTGACAGCAACTGCCATTTTCTTCCGCGACTTGTCTTTCGTACTCATTCTTTTAATTCGTATGCTATAGTATG
>JAQGBV010002593.1:0-11165 GCA_034698685.1 Isotomurus pseudopalustris | reverse complement strand
ATTTTGAAGGGATATTTTATAATACAAAAACACGCTTGAAATGAAGAGTAGCAAACTGGAAAAGTCTAGGATAGGTGAAGCTGTCATCAAGTTGCAATCCAAAAAGCAGGCTTCATTTGAAACAGCGTTGAAAAATGTGAAGGTACATGCATATTAGAAGCGATCCATCTAATTGGGTTGATACAAATAAGGTTTGCAGATTATTACAGAACGGTGAATTAATTTAGCATACCAATTTTTACAGGAGAAGGAATCAAGGAAAGAAGAGAGCAATAAGGAGACGAAACTGAAACCAGGAGTCATCCTACTTCGTCACATTCCTTTTGGATTTTTCGAAAAAGAATTACGGGGGTTCTTTTCACAGTTTGGAAAGGTGCTGAGAGTTCGAGTTGCTCGGTCGGAGAAGGTAACTTAAGTGTATTACACACAATTTAGCAGGTATTACGAATTACGATGAGCATAAAAGAAGTCTGAAAGAGTAATAAAACCTTGTATTTTTTATTCAAGACTGGCAAGAGTAAAGGCTACGCTTTCATCGAATTCGAGTTTGAAGATGTTGCAAAAATTGCTGCGGAAAGTATGGATGGTTATTTAATGTTTGAAAGACTGATGAAATGTACGTTGGTGCATATTGTAACTACTGTTTTCTAGAATTTATTATGTATTTTTAAACTTTACTTTATTTGCTGTTCTTGTTTAGGTGAGGTCCTCCCGCAAAGTGTGAACACCTACAAAGTCTTCAGCAAGCGCTACATATCCGAGAAAAATTATCCGAAGCTGAAATCACGGATGCTAGTTAAAAGTCTCCAACAATCTCCACAGTCGCCCGAGCAAATCTCGAAGTTAACTCAATTGAGACTTCGCAAGCTTGAAGATCATAACAGAAAATTGTTTGATAATGGAATCGAATATGAGTTTTCTTCACCATTAGTCTCTGTAGTCTCTAGCTAATTGTTTTTGACATTCAAATAAAAGTATGAAATGTACGGAAAAACTGATGTACAAAATACTTCCTCGTATTTTATTCATTTTTAGCTGGCTTTGGCTGATTGTGTCTGATGATTTCGGTTTTGATGAGCTTTATTTCTACATCTATGTAATCCATTTAAGTGCCATCTCCGTCTGATCATGAAGATTTTGTTACTGGAAATCGCGATTATTTGTTATGTCACGGGGCTGGCATATCATGAATTCGTCGATAACCCGCATTCAGTGTCAGCACTGTCAGCAGTACCATAGATGTAGAAGCAACCGGGTGTCAAGCGTATCGCTGTATGTTTCGTCATCGGAAGAAAGTGACTGCCGAAAGTGCCGTATCTGCATTTCTCCCATTCATACATCACAACGAAGCCCATTTCTCACCTTACCCCGTTTCTCCCACTCCCCCGGCCTCCACTGCACATTCAAACTGTGAGGAGCAACAACAAATAACATAACGCTATATTTTACTACTCGTAATCTAAATCATTTGTTAATTTTTTAAAGGGGAAGTTAATTATTTCTGACGCGTTAGTGAAGTATAAATATTCAAGCTGGAGCTAATTACTGAAGCTAAGAGGGAGTCGAGGGAGATGATGTTGTCTCAAGTAGAAAAGAAGAAATTCGACTGCACTTCGCTTCCGAAAGGATGGGTGCGTGAAGAAATAATTCGACAAAATGGACTGTCAGCAGGGAAAGTCGATGTCGTCTATTACAGCCCTTCTGGTAAGAAGTTCAAGACTAAACCACAACTGTCACGTCATTTGGGCGACTCTTTTGATCTCTCTGGGTAAGCAGTTATCCATATTTACATAATCGTTTAATTCAAGTACATATGAGACTAATAAATAGTCCTGAATTTATTACAGATTTGACTTCCAATCTGGGAAGTTCCATAATCTCATGAAGAAAGTGAAAAATCCTAAGGCCCAAAAGGATTACAGGTTTGAATTTGTTTTATTATTTTAGAGCAATTTTATTAATATTTAATAGTTTATTGTGAGTGATTGTAACTTATGTCTGCTGATTTCAGCAAAGGAATTCGAAACGGCGATACCTCAATAATTCCGCCTATCCGACAAACAGCTTCAATTTTTAAACAGCCAGTGACGGTCATTAAAACTCAAAAGAGTATGGTCAAGCTAGACTTCAAACACGGTCCACAGGATAAGCCTAAGCAGGTAAGAAATATCTGGAGTAGCTATTTTTCTTGGCATCAACCACTGTAATAAGAGTAGGATTTGTTTACAACTTTTTATGATGATGATGAATTAGGTATTCTGGGAAAAAAGACTGGAAGGTTTGAAACCTTGTGATGAAGAAGGAGAAGAGCTGGATAGTCTGGAACTTCCAAAAGGACTGGAACCTGTGGGCCCTCACCTCACGGCAGACACTGTTCTTCAGTCTGTGGCAACAGCACTACTAGTCGCTAATGCACCAATCACAGGACAAACGGCAAGCAAAGCCAATTTAGAAACGAATCCTGGAGTTTATGTCAATCCGGATCAACCTCTCATTCAGGTAACACACTAATAGTTTTGTAATCGACAGTGACTTTTAAATCAGGTTTAAAATTGTATTTGCATTAATTAACAGGCCCATGCAGTCGCTGAGGATGACATACGCACTCAGGAAGAAAAGGTCTTGGCAGCAAGAAAGAAACTGGAAGAAGCTATTAAAGAATATGAATCGTAACGTAGTTTTGCAGTTTAATGGTGTTCCTTTTAAGTTATTTTTATAGAATTATCATCTCATTTATCGATTGATCATTACTGATCCATTAGATAGGCATTGGGTTGGAAGTTGGAAGAGTTGAACTTTTTTATGACTATGGTGTAGTTAATTAAGATTGATGTTGGGAATGATGAAAATGATGACGCATGTGGATTTGTAGATAAACTTCATATATGATATCAGATAAATTAAACTGATTTTTACCTCAAAATTGTTCGGTTTTTTTAAGTAAGAAATTATAGGGATACTCAATTAACGTGAAGATAGGACCAGAACTGCCGAAGTACTAAAATGATGACGTGAAACTGCCAACAGCATCCCTAGACAAAAGTGAAGAATGTTACTGGGAGTTGCTTCAAATTGCTCCCTACGGATTCAATATTGGCGTCTTCCTGTAATATTACGTCAGGTTTGTTTCAGCTGTCTGCCAACTTATGATCGGTCCTTGACGTACCACGCAGTATTGCCAAATTCCGCAAAAACGCTGCATCCTTAGAACAGTCAGACTCGAAGCAATTGAGGAATTCGAATTTCTTGGACAGTCATCAGAAGGCATACTAAAGGTATACCAACCTGAAAATACTATAGGAAATCTTTCTCAGCCTATTCTATTCGATACTAAAGACAATCTCACCTCGCACGATTAGAAAGGCAGAGCTTTACGCGAATAGATGTTCATATTTGGCTCAAGAATTTTTCGCCATATCATCCCAGGAAGAATGAACAATTTTTGGAAGTCCTATAACAATTTACTCCCTTACAGGAGAAGCCAATATTGCCGACTAAATATTAGCATCAGATAACATTCTATTATTTCCTTCTTTGAGCATCATACAAATGCCTATAAACTTAGCATTCACACATTACACACCTTTCTATTCCACACCTGAGTAGTTGGAAGAACTTCTGTTGACGACTATCTGATCTTCAGTATCCTACCATAGAGCCCAAGTTACATTTTATTGATGACAGGAAACGAAATGGACGCCATGATCATTGGAACATTTCATCTCTTTTACTCAATCATATATATCAGTATTTCCATTTTGAATTTTTATAGAATATATAAGTCTCTTTCGGCAGTTTCTGTGCTCAGTTGACTCAGTTCTTAGTGATTCTCTCAACTACAGAAACTAAAATACATCCCAACAATAACAATTGCAACTAGAATCAGTGGAATTGAATGTCTACTAATATTTCAGTTTCCAATGCCTGTCCTGAAGCCATCCGTTTCCCAAGGAAAGCCATTTATTTATTGTAAGTCAAATAATTTGTAAGCAAGTGACTAAAAATAAAATCAAGTTTACTTCATTCAACTGTAAATACACTTCTCGCTTCTCACAACCAAATACGTAACACATAATGCAACATATTTCTCATTTTAAAATTCCCTAGAATGATGTACATAATTAGCTAAATTAAATTCTACACCATTTTATGTTTTAATTACTAAATCTACGTCTACAGACTCATTAATTGATACTCAAGCATTCTCAAGCTGTTGATTCAATATCATTTCCGTTTTCAGTAGACACAGGATGCAATTTTAATCATTTCAGTGTCTCTCTTGACCTCTGCGGTTCTACCTTATCCGTCCTTTCCACAATGTTGAGATCTCAGTAAATTATAGAACCTTATAATTAGCAGAATAGGACAGCCATGCTAGTCCTCAATTTAACCAATAAGTTTTGCTGATACAATTTACAGTCTCATCCTCGTCATTCATGGCCATGCTTTGCATACATATCGTCTACACTGGAGCACCAAGAAGAGTATCTTTGCACGTACAACAATGTCTATCTATTAAATGCAAGTTAAGTAATCTCTGTGTTCCCTGATCCCTGCTCCCGAACTCCCATTAAACCCTCAAGGCGAAATAATACCACTAAACCACGATAGCATATTGTAAATCTTAGCATCTGATCCAACAGGCAACCCTATCAATGTTATTCCATCCCTCCATCCGAGCACCATTTCATTATGGAGTTCTCTTGTGCAAATTTTTAATGAAAGAGCAGCAGCCAGTCGTACATTTTTGCTCATTAGAAAGAAGTACAGGCACCACAGAATCAGGGATCTCTACGTAATACTCCTCTCTATACCTTTGTTACCTGTGCAAAATCATTTGCAATTTAGAAACTTCGTCAGATAGCAGTTGTTTCTTTAGTTGATGTTGGCTAGTGGTTGGTAGGTACGCAATTTATGCCACAGGGAGTCTCAACAATCTGAAATCTATTACAATTTCCTTTCATTACACGCATCCATTTTCCTACGTTAAAGCATAAGGCCCTCCCACCCATTGTATTCGAAATAGTTTTGCCTACCCATTCTTCATACACCTTTGTTGTTAACTCTTACAAAACGCTGCATAATACTTTAATACCTAGTGATATACGAACACTAGAAATTAGAAGCCCAGACGCGTGCGAATTCTGTTGCTAGATTGAACCGATGATTACAATTCATCATGCACTGCAAACTGCAAATATCAGATCTTGTTTCAACGTTATTAAATATTGTAACACTAACAATAAGAAAACACTTCTGTTGCAAAGGCCAGGTTTCCAGTTTCCACCCACCCACCTGTCCTAAATGCCATTTCCATTTCCATTCCCGTGTCCATGCATAAGTAACACATCTTATATTCCTCTTCTGCTGTCTTAAGGTGGAGCACTACACTACCACCTAAATGCTTGTATGGCTAAGTACAAAAGGACGTCAAAAGGTCGAAACCAATACCTCATAAACTATATAATGTCATCAAATGTGATATATGATACTTAAAGTACTAACACACACACGACGACACGACACACAGGTACGTGGAACTTTCTCCCGAATCAGATCGATGCGTATAAATCCAAAATAACTTTAATGGTGCTGGAAGCGATGGGACTATGGGACCGCAGTCCCTACATTCATGAATAAAAAACCGTTTAGTACTTATGGTAGTCGGTCACCCTAACTCACCTACCTACTTTCAACTTTGCTGTTGATTCTGTCAAGTTAAATGTTCTTATTGTCAACTTTCGAACATGTACATAGTTCTCAAACTGCTACACATAATTCTGAATCGCATCACGAATGTAGAATTGTGAAATCACAGTCACATTAATCAATCAATCTAATCTAAATACCATGCTACACATTCCAACTGCCCACCTGAATTCCGAATCGTATCATCTCATCAATATCCTCCGTACACTCAATTAAAGCAAATGACAATTCCTATCTGTCCAAGGTCATCCATAAAGTCCCCAACCATAAAGCAATCATCCTCATCTCATCATCATTATTATTACGTAGAGCGACGCTCTCCATACTTCCATACACATCTCTATGCGTATCCCATGAATCTCAGATTAAATCCCTCCATTATCACACATCACTTTCCCATGATTCACGTGTATTTGGTGTGTGCCTATGTATATTTATGACCACCTCTTCCTTTACAAAAAACCGTGTGTGTCTACTACCCTTCCATAATATTCCATGTTAAAGTGTACATCTCCCTGGACAAGCGTACACAAGTGTACAAGTGAGACAAACGCTTCACGCAGTAATAATTACACCAGGGTCAGCTAGCTTAGCTCTCTACAGCAGCAGCACACACATCACCACAACACATTTAAAACATCCTGACTGATTCCCCTATCCTCGCCTGGAAAACCGACCAAGCCAAAGCCAACCCACTTCGTATCACAAACATGATGATGATTTCGATTCTTCCCTTTTAACCAACAACCCACACTAGTCATCAGACTCAGTCGCTCATCGACTTCATCTGAGGAACTTCCTTCTACTTCTACTACGTCTTATTCGCCTCTATACTCCATACCTCACGTCATCTCTCCACCACCAACTCCCTCCTTAAACCTCCGTTTAAAATATCCTACGATAAGCCTGGGGTTTTGAAATCGTCAGTCTATTCCACAAAGCATTACAGCTAAAGGCTGAAAGAAGCAGAGAAGAAGTAAAAAGGACTTTCACTCCGGTGGTGGTTGTATTGTGGTGTGGTGGTGGGAGGAATGCGTGTGGTGGTGGAGCGTAGCCTCGTCTATGCTGCGTAGGCAGGAGGAAAGCGATGAAAGTGGAGGGAAGCTGTTTGGGGAGCCCAGTCGCCGGGCAAGTGGCGCTCATCCACTTCATTTCTAGGTCACCCCTGCCTCCTCTCAAGGCCCACCACCACCACCACCACCACACTCACTCTATACTACACCACTTCTTCAATGAAATGGATGTGTATGCCTCCTTTATACATCATTATGTTTTGCAGATATTAATATTCACCATCTTCACTTTTTTACTAACACCTATTTTATACCCCTAAATAGTCACTGGTAGATTAGAATTGCTTTTGAAATCACTTAAAAATACTGCGAGTAAAAAGGCGTGGAGTGGAGAGTTTATTTTCATGGTTTTATTTCCTATTAAAGTGAGAGAGTTCTTTTAATTTCTTGGAAGTTGGAAGTTGGAATAAGTATGCTTTTAAGACTTTGAATTTAGAGATATTGATTTATTTAAAATTTTAAACAGGACAGTCTTCAATATGTGTTGAGAAGTAAGGAGGTAGACAATTATTGAATCTATTCTTGGGATTATTCGGAACGAGTGCAAGAAACTCGCAGCTTGTCTTGGGGGTTTCTTCGTGGACTGGCGTACAAAGCTGTGAGGGTTTGAGTTTAGTGTCGAGTTGCAACCTAAATACTCTGTGATTTTTTATATCTGTTTGTATACAATTGCAAACAAGTTAAGTACTTTTGCATTATTGAGGTGGGATATAAATAGAATTGAAATATTTGGGTGGTGGAGGAGGAAGAGTGGATAAGGTATTTATTGTGTGTGTGAATTAATTACAGGTGTAATATCAAAGTGGTGGAAATATTGTTTTAAAATGCCGAAGAAAAAGGCTGATGAACATGCACAAAGGATGAACTTTTTAGTTCAGGTAATAATACAGTTTGGGTTTTTAATTAGTTTGTAATTTTATTGTAAAATCCATTGAATTTTACTTATTTTGAGTAAGAGCAGAATTAAAAATATTAGAGATCCCTTGCACCAAAAATATTTTACTTATGCGAGTTTCTTTGTGTTACAGGCTGGAAGTCACGTAGCTCGTATTTGTCCTCAACTGAATCGACACTATGGCCAAGTTCTCACTGTTATTTCGGAGAAAACTAGTGTCAAAAAGTAATAGGCAACTTTTCTCCGTTATATTCTTCTAAATCTTCTAGTTGGCAGTATTTTAAATAGTTAATTTGTTGTCCAGGGACTACACACTCAATAGATCGATGTGCAAGAAGTGCAAAGCCATCCTTGTCCCCGGACTCAATTCCAGGTATCGACTCAAAAAGAGAAAGCACAAGAAAGGCAAACCCACAGTAGTAAGACTCACCACCAAGATTATTAAATAACCGCAAAAAGAAAACTGACTCAATTTAATAAATATTTAAATTCTTCTTCTAGGTAATTACGTGTCTGGGCTGCTCAACAATCAAGAGATTTCCTACAGAACAAGGAGACAAGAAGACTGATGATCTCAACACACCTAAGCCTAATAGAACACACGAAATATCCCATTAGGATATTTTACAGAACTTTATAAAATTCCTGAAAGTGCCTATTTCACAGATTGAACACAGATTTCGTTCTGGTGCTCTTTTTGTAGAATTCCTTACTTTATTGTAATTATGGAGCAGTGGCCTAGTCTGTTCGTAATATTCAAGACTGATGAATATATTTTTTCTCCAAGCTCCTAAAACTTTATATTTACCATGAAGAAAAAGTTTCTTGTTTCTACCCGAAATAAATATTTATTATACGTCAGTCTCAGTGTATCCTCCACCTTATCTAACCCAATAATGACCTGGTGATTCTAGACTTCCAGGGCTTAATGACTTGGTGGTACATCATCAATTCCCCTCCATCCGTCCATTGAAATGACAGGAAAGAAGGGATCCCTCGCGTATAATTACATAAGACCAAATCCATTCAACACTACGTAATAATCTCCCTCCTTGAGTCCTCTCTCCCATTCATCCTCTATCTCTTCTTCTAGTTCGCCTAGGAAGAATAAAAGATTCTATCAATCCATCATCATCCTCACTTCACCATACAGATGAGATATGAATTCAGTCGGTTGTCCAGGAGGGAATATTATTTCTCGGAGATGAGGCAGAGAAGCCTTGAAGAGTAGTACGATGTCCTGTTGGAAGTGTCATGCATGAGGCGGTACTCGTCGTCCCAACCTCCGTCTCTGGAATCTCCTCCGAGGCGGGTATCGCATCCCTCCCACACCTCAACATCACTTTCTCCACACCCACCAGCAGCCCTCCTTGTTCCCTAAAACTCCCATCACTCCTCAAAATCCCCAGATGAATTTTCATAAATTCCTAAAATCATCTCCTGTGCATCTCTCTCAGGATGAACTCTCTCTCTCTGTGTCGATTCTGTGTGCCCTTGTTTAGGACGAACTCGTCCACTAGCCCACTTGCTGGATCGCCAGTCTTCGCCCACATTACTCATCTCTCCAGTTGCATTGCGTGTGGAGGAAGGATAGGAAGGAGTACTTTCCCAGCCCATCCTGCAGTTCCTCATCAACCTGTCTCTCCTTCTTTCAAAGAAGTGCTGGACTCAAGCAAAATCAACCCAAGGGTTGGCTCGTCCATCCTTTTCTTCCTTCGACTGAGAAGCACCACGAGAATCCATTTAACCACCTACACAACCCATACAACATCTCTGCTTAATCACCTCCACATGGAGAGTCAGCCTTTCTTTCCCTTCAGGAGCTCTTGAACTCTCCGCCACCTTCCACACTTATCATTTATCGCAAGTAGAAATCACGGAGACCTCAGATTCTATCCCATTTTGTTGGCCTGGGTCATGATTTCATCTTTCAGAAGGAAGGACAGAGAGAGGGTCTTCCATCCCAAGTGAATTTCTGACATGCATTCCTTTTTTTCATCTGGAGAGTGGAGACGCCGAGTCCATTAATACATATCATTGCCAAGGTCCTTCAGCAGTGTACACATCTGTGTGTTAACAAGATGAGCGATCCTCGGAATCCTCAAATGAAACTGAGAGTTCTGTGTGAGATGCCCAAAGGATGATTAGGAGACTTGGCATTTCATTAAACTTCGTATAGAGAAAGAAAGGTGAAACTTCGCAGGAATCCCAAACTCCCAACTAAACAGGAGCGGCTTAAATCAGTAGGAAGGATTTGGTGGACGTGTACTACTCATCTGAGTCATCTCATTATCTTTAAATAGAATGGAACTTTCTCCATTACAGTTCTCTCTGGCAGTCATAAACTTAATTAATACACGCGAATATTAAGTCTAACACGCAATAACGAATGGCGTATGTTGTACCCTAAAAAGTGATCCACAAGGTGAAAGTGGGATTTAAATACATCTCATCATTAACTGAGGATGAACACACAAGGTTACATGAATAATTCATCCATCCAAATACATTGGCCAAACGGTGGCGATAAGTTGTTGAGGTGAATCATTTGGTTGGGACGCTTTTTGCAGATTTCAATCGCCTGAGAGTCGAGATGAATTTTCAAAGGATTCCTTTGACGACACTGTCTGTCAGTAACATTAAATTTTTGTTGAAAAATTCTCATTTTTCAACCCCTGGAACATTAAAAAAGCATTTCCAAATTCTTTTTGAGCCCCGCACTTACTGAAGGCATACCTATTTCCAAAACCCGTAACAACAATACGCTGGCCAGTATACCTTTTTCCTTCCCTGTAACAATCCATTTTTCGTCAAAAACTACGCAACTAACTTTTAAAAATTAAGTCTACAGTACCTCAGAAACTTTGAGGTTTCACTTTGCCCCCCATTGGAAAGTCAATCGCTTCCAGTCATCATTCCCCACACTCTGGGTTACCATACTAAAGATATGGAATTCAATATGGACGATCAAAGCTCAAGAATCCCTCAGACCCTCAACAAATGAGGCTCTCAGTCACTCCCCAGAATTTTTACGACTTGTCTGCACTCGGATCCTGAATCCTTGTGCGATTTCCCACAAAAATATAATTTTGACGAATTTTTAAAAATTACGAGAGGAGTCTTGAGTTCAAATAAAAATGGCAGAAGAGGTGAGGAATGAAATAATGAGGAGGATAAGATACCAACAATGCGTTGAGGAGAGCACAACACTCAGATTGCGAATGAATAGCGTGTGTAAAGAAATAAAAAAGTTGCCTGGCGTCTTCTCGTACTGTCTGGGCGTAACATTTCACGAATCCCCTTTCGTAAAGAACAAGGTTTCTCATCTTTTCTGCTCTAATCAACGTTGCCACTTATCTTTGGTCGTGAAGTGTCCTAGCCAAATACTTTTTTAAGACTTATCCGCAATTAGCCCAAGTGGATTAAGCACAAAGCTCGGCCCGAAGTATGCTACAGGAAAGGGAAAAACTAAATTCAGCATTTTTTCC
>JAQGBV010002592.1:0-11166 GCA_034698685.1 Isotomurus pseudopalustris | reverse complement strand
TCGTTGATACAGACGGACACGATCTCGACAGACATCAAACTAATCATATAAGCCCAAATTGACTGGGCTAAAAAGTCCTGAACGAGATTAATTGTATGGTTTACTTCGAAGATTCTCAAGCTTAGCCCTTTATTAGATATTAAGCATCGCATTTGCCAAGTAAAGAAAAAAAACGATTTTCAATTCCTTGGTCTATTAGATATGATTCGTTAAGGTTTCTTCATGGTTTGTTAAAAGAATTTTATCACCTCATCAGTTGCTACATAGTTAAGTCATCCTTCAAAACAATCAATTTAAGATTGATTGAGTTGTTTTCTCAGACATATATCAGATTTACAAAGGATATTGGAAATGCAAGCATTAAAAATTTCTATGCCCAGCAAATACTTTGAAAAAATAATACCATTAAAAGCTTCTAACAATATTGAATTGGTACAAATGCTTACGGTTTGATATTCCAGTTCTTCAGATTATAATTTTATAGAATAAATGTTGTAATGTCCCTCGAAAAGAATATTAACAAATGGGGAATTCAAATTGCTTACGAAATACTATTGAAAAAACTCGGGTAACTTTCTCACAACGAAACATCTCTGACAGCTTACCCAGTTTTCCGAAGATGTATCTTATAATACTAATCTATATTCTCGGGACTGCCGAGACTTAAGTACAGCTTCACAAATATGCAACAAACACAACTAATATGCATTGAAAAAACAAGAAGATTATAATTAGGACAAAAAGCATATAAAATACATTTAGATACCCAACATCTAATCATGTGATTAACTTGAAAATGTCCAGGTTTCTAAGATATATGTGTAAACAGTGATAATAATGACAAACGGACGTTCCTGAAAATCCACGTCGGATGATTTTGCGCTAGTCGTAAAATTCATCTACTCATCCGAACCGATTTGAATTTCCATACATAAAAAGGAAATCTCTGAATGTATTTATGACAGCATTTTATGCAGGCAACAGTTAAATATGAAACACAAAATTTTCTTCGGAAATATTAATGGGAGCGTCCACAAGGTTCCATTGTCTATTTTTGCATTGATGCAAAACTAAATCAATAAAATAGAAACCCAACGAATTGGGGAAGGTCCGCTTTGACAAGGTTTGTACCTGGGTATAGACGAATATAAAATAATATAGGTAAAATAATAATAGCGTAAGCTTGCCCCAAGTTTCCTTTGTCAGTGGGATTCATAAAAAACAGAAAAATAAGCTTACCTGTTAATATTGTTGGTTTAAATTTATTAGTGGAAGCAGTTCCTCCAAAAAGCATAAATAATTCGATTGGATTACTATTGCAATCAAATATTCGCTATATACTTTGCAAGCATTATTTAAAATCTTGTTGACAAATCAAATACGTTTAATTCAGAAATATTTTTCCTTCCCTGCTTTCTGAAGCTTAGTTTACATAAATGGATTTCTGCTTGCGAAATCAATTTTACTGTAGCTTCATTTGATATCTTTCAACCGACTTGAAGGAGCAGTTACTTTGGAACCTCTACACTGCAAAGAAAGGATCTTAAACTGCATCTGAATCATAATGGTGACTCAAAGAATGTGGCGATCTCTGGGTTTCCTCATGAAATTTGCTCCACCTTATCTGGCTATTTATGATTCAAGACGCAAGATACTCAACAAAAACCCGCGAACATTTAATTGGGCGATACGCTTGTACTTTGCTTATTGTATTATAAATGGAACACCATGTCCGCTCTACATGATTTATCGTCTTCAAACAGAGTCCATGAGTGTAACCTTACTCGCTGTACATATCGTTATCCTCTCCATTATATTCTGCGTCACGGCTTTGACGATTGTGTGTACCTACACTTATCTCGGCAACGATGACTGCTTTTTCATTCTGTTCAACACGATTGCGAACTTTCAGACTAAAACATTTGGTATTTTCTCATAATGTTACAAGTTTACGAGCATTTATATAAAATTTGTGTTTTAAAGTTTTTACATTTCTACACTAGATCCGTTGAAGAAAACTGCTCGTCATCCAAAGACGAAACTGGTGGAATCAGTTCTTAAATTTGCTCCATTGTTTTTCTTCCCTTTGATGTTGATGGTCACATGTATCATCGCATTCAGGCTTGACCATTCCGATTTTATTATAAACCTGATTTTCCACCAACAAAATTTACTAACTAAAGCTTTCTTCTTCTTAATTCGATTTCTCTATATTTTTAGTGTAGCTTATGTCTTTATCGCTTTAATACTTGGAGCTGTTGTCTTTGTTGTACTCGAGCTGTTCATTGCGTCTCAAGGATTCTTTCATCTTAATATCTGGACAAATTTATATTCTTCAATGTGCCGGAGTTTGAATTTCGCAGCTTCACAAGCTTTGCTTATTTCCGGTCAACAAGACCTACCGAAATTGAGAACACTTGTGAACACGCACATGCAGGCAAAAGTCTTGGAGACGATTGCCAACAAAGCTTATTATTATTTGCTTCCTTCGTTGTTGCTGTTTGGTGGACTTCTTCTTGTGTTCACAAACTTTGCCACCATTCGAATGCACAGTATAATTCCCATGCCTTACTTTCTAGGAATGCCTATCGTGTCAGTAATAATCTCAATGGTAATACTTCTACTATTCCCTGCGGCATCTCAAGTTCACCAGGAGTCTTGCGGAGTAATTAAGAAATGGCATCTTCTAGTGTTTACGCATAGATATTGGTCGCGAAGAGTAAAAGCTGAACGGCCTTTCAGATTCAACTTTGGGGCGATGTTTATGGCAAAGAGATCTACTCAAACTACTTTTATGCTTTGTATCTTTGACAACACGATCAATGCGCTGTTAATTTGATTGCACTTGCTTTATTCATTAAAACTTCAAGCTAATTTGTAAAAACATTCCCGATAAAACGCTTATGCAAGAAACTTAATTGAGTTCAGATTTTGGATCAAATCTACGGGCAAAAAGATTTTTGTGGCTAATTTTTTCACGTAGTTTTGTACTAACATTATCTTATGAAAGTTCTGTTCATATTTAGAGCTAAAGTTGGATGGAGTAGATGAGCATCGTAAAAATAATAATAATAATAATTTATTTCCAAGAAATCTCCCAAAGGAGTAGCTACATCTGGAATTTGCTTGTAACAAAATAGTGATGCTTAAAAATAGTATTTCAGTAGTAATTTATATTATGGAGTGAGTCAATAATCTGTACAGTAAACAAGTAGAATTGAGTGAGCATTATACAATCAGTTGTGTAGAAGAGATGTAACGTGGTGGATAATACATGAGTTAATTATGCATAGATTATAGATTCTTAATTATCCAGTCTTTTAGTTTAGTTTTTATATAAATATCGTAAGAACATGAATTTTTCAAATCGTCAGGTAAGTTATTCCAGGCTGAACATACAATGAGAAGTCGCCTGCCATAAGAGTTGCTTTTAACATTTCGTAGTTGTGTTATGTGCTTGAAATTGTATAAATGTATTTTTCATTAAGGATAAAAGACGTCTATGTCCTTTACTGTCCTATATTGAAATAAATGTTGCGGCATTTCCTACTCCAAACCGTGTTCGGTTGGAATTGAAATTGTTTATTTATTAAACCTTAATGCTGGCATCAAAACCCAGGAGTTTTATAACATAGAAATGTTAAGTTTCTGTTGCTTTCAACGGCGGCTCGAATAAAAACACATATTTATTAAATAAATCCAACCCAACCTAAAATATGTTCGTAAAAGTGTCATTTAAATTTATAGATTTAAATTTTAAATTTTAAACAATCATAATTTGATATGAAAAACTCGGAATTTGTTTGTCAAATTTGAACCCTAGGACGCTTTAAACAAATAGAGGAAATAATTGTATGTTACAAAAGTATTCCATTGCAAAAATGAAATATAAAAAGCAAGTCACGCAAGATCGGACCCTTACTTGCTTCAGATTTTTAATTGCTTTAGCGTCCATTAAAACAAATTCGTTTTAATTACTAGGATTTTTATTTCTCGTGTATGCGTACTGTGGCCCTATTCCATCCTTCTGGGGGAGGATAGTGTCCCTTAGTTCCTCCTAAGGTCGGCTGACACCTGGAAAGCTTCCTTAAGAGCCCGTTGTGGAAATAAATGCGGAATTATGTAGGCAGACGAGAGTTTATGTTAACACTTAAAGAGTTGGAGTATTTATTATAGATATAATTAAATATAAATACAATTATATGAAGAGCTCGAGAGAATTCAACATCTCGAGTCGGGTGTATTAGACTGAATGAGGATGGAGGGAGTCGTGGCTGTGTGACTCGTGGTGAGCACAGCGAGGTAGGGGAGGAACTACGCACGATGTTGCCACACCACTATTGAGTTGTGGTGTTGACCATAAGAGGGCGCTGTTTTGCCGCCATCCCTATTAACCCCATGATATATCCTATTAACCCCATGAGATATCCTATTAGCCCCATGAGATATCCTATTAACCCCATGAGATATCCTATAAACCCCATGAGATATCCTATAAACCCCATGATATATCCTATTAACCCCATGAGATATCCAATTAACCCCATGAGATATCCTATTAGCCCCATGAGATATCCTATTAACCCCATGAGATATCCTATTAACCCCATGATATATCCTATTAACCCCATGAGATATCCAATTAACCCCATGATATATCCAGTTAACCCCGTAGGATATCCTATTACCCCCATGTAAAGTACAATTAACCTGCGTATAATGTATATTATAGATGAAGGTCTACTCATGTGGCCATGCATGCCTGTCGACAGCGGTATGCATGTTTTTAATTACTTTAGCGTCCATTAAAACAAATTCGTTTTAATTACTAGTATTTATATTTTTCGTGTATGCGTACTTTTTGTTTAAAAAATGAATTGAATTTGAGTATTCTTATCATCTGCTTATGGCGCGTAAACATCCTCTCAATTGTCTCGTGGCCAGTGTGAAATGACTCATTGTAATCAATAAAGCTTGCGATGATATTATACCCAAGTGTAATTTCTTTTAGCATTCCTACTCTTCAACATTCACCATATTTAGTTTGAGATTTTTTATTCCATCAGAATGTATTGAGGTTATCAAAATATGTCAAGAGATTCAACAAAACAAATAAATCACATTATTTACTGATTAATGATGAATTGAAAGGTTTACCATTTCAATCGTGTGAGTACATAATTTGTGCAGAATAAAATAAAACCAACAATTTTTAATTAGTTATTAGAGCTTTTCGGTTTGTTATTTCGGTTTTTTAGGTTGATGGCTTCGGATTAGTATTTTGATCCTCCTGATAGATTTTCACTAATTACTTCAATAAGGGAAACGATAATTAGTAGTCTTGCACAAAAGGCTCTTGGCTGATTAGTTGCATACAGTTTGCCAGCGCACACATCGCTATAAGCTGAAAAATCAATTCTACTCAAAGCTAAAATAAATGTTTTTCTATCATGAACAACTATCTAGCAATACATAAAAATTCTATGCAATATGATATGAAATATTTCATTAAAGAAATTGAATTTGGTTTGAAATTTCTGCTGTCCTTCAATTTCTACACCTTATAAATTAAATTCAGTTTTTGAGTGATTCGCAGTGTTGACTAGCAAATAATGCTTAAATTGTCATTTTGCTGTATAAGAATTATAATTTTCCAAGCCACTTCAGCAGTAGATCAAATAGAATAGTGCTTAAATCTTAAAAAAATCAGTTCGCACTGGAATATAAATATCCTCTAACATAAATGCTATTGCCGTAGAATGTCTCCTAAAGACGGTACACGATAGTTAAATTCCAATGCTTCATTTGGTTAAAAAGTTTGAACCATCCCCATGATTGGATTTTTATTATTGGGAAATTCAAATGTGACTAGTGAAGACAGCAACGTTGTTTGAATCCTTACATTATAAGTCTAAATTACTTACTACACACACACGGTTATTCAGTTTCAATACATTCCAAAACTTATCTCTACTTTCCTCGCTTCCTCTAATATTCCCAAATTTACTATGCAAGAAATAATAACGAAAATAAACAGATTCCAATGTGCTCTAGTATTGCTTTTGCATTTCACTGAAAATCAATTGACCTTTTGAATTTAATAATGACAAAATATTAACAAACAAATCCACGTTTACACAGTATGTGAATTCTTACCCACATTGCGATAAGATGAGTTGGTGTGTTTCGAGAATCCACATTCGTTGCATTAGCACGGCTTATTTCTCAATGTGGTCTTTTGTTATGAAATCGTCGGTATCGATCGAAACATTTTATCGAACTACTGTTTGGTGCATGCTGTCAAACCCTACATTGCAAATATCTCGCTCAGTTCAGGTAATCCAGAAGGCAGCTTGTTTTTTGCTAATCAAGTGAAAAAAGTTGTTGTGCGTCTTAAATCTAAGGCCTGCTTTGGAATATATAAAAACCTGTAGAGATTCAATTCATTAGGCAATAAATGATCGCAATCTGTACAGTCCTGTTTCTACCGGCTTGTTGCGAATTATTAGAAACCGTTCAGTAGTTGCTAAAATTGATTGTGCATAAGTATTCAGATTCTACAATGTTACAGCTGATGACAATATTTTTAATGCCCGGGTTTTGTTGCTGCATAAGATACTTATGTAACTTCAAGTCACGCCTCTTAATGAAAACCTAAAAAGTTTCCTGGCTCAAAAAATTCAACCTCAACATTAAAACGGGCAAATCTCAATTACGATACCTAGAAGTTCCTAACTATCAGCAAGCTGTCCCTTTTCAAGATTTAATTGAATGGGCATAACTCTGGGCCGCAAGCACAAAACTTAGGGCTTTTGGATTATGAAATCGCCAGCTAGGTTCCTTTCGGCAACAAATTCTACTAGAAATTAAGTTATTTCCGCCATAAATAATAAACAACAAATTTCCTGTGTAAAATTGAAAAGAAAAGAAAACAACTAAATTAGATTTTACTTTGGATATTTTCTTGGTTTCCAATTGGATGACGAAGGTAGGTCTTGGTAAAACCCAGAAAATTAGATTCAACAATTTGTAGTCAATATTACGGAAAAGTCTATCAGTTGTGTAATTCTTGCACAATATTTTATTACGAAAACAACTTCATTAGTTGCTTAAATATGATTGCTTTTCTGCTTCTAGAAGGTTTACTACCTAAAGTGCAATTTGCGAAATCAAGGTTTCTTCCATCCTGTTTCATTTCTAGCTAGCAGAAGACACAGTTACCTCCCAGCTTCTTTGTCACACACACAAAAGGAAAGTTGTTATAAAAAGGACACAACCATTATGGTAACTCAACGTATGTGGCGATGTCTCAGTTTCCTTATAAAATGGGCTCCACCCTACCTCGTCATTTACGACTCAAAACGAAAAATACTTGACAAAAACCCACGGACGTTTAAACTAGTCGTTTGCTTCCTCATGACCTACTGTGCTATAAATGGAGCTCCTCTTCCACTTTACATAATTTATCGTCTTCAAACTGAGCCCATGAATATAACTCTACTGGCTATTCACATTGTTATGCTCTCCATTGTACTTTCTGTCGCAGCGTTGAGCATCGTGTGTATTCACACTTTTCTGGGAAACGACGACTACTTTTTTATTCTATTTAACAGTATTTCCAACTTTCAGATTAAATCTTTTGGTATGAGCTCACATATAGACTTGTTTAAACTTGAATACTATTTATGCACCAACTAATTTTTAATTTGTTTTTGTATTTTAGATCCACTAAAGAAAATTGGTCGTCATCCTAAGACAAAACTGGTTGAAGTGGTTTTGAACATTATTCCGTTGATTATTTTTCCTATGATGCTAATGATAACATGCATCGTGTCATTCAAGCTTGACCACACGTATTTTATTATTAGCTGGATTTTCCCTCATCAAATTTTAGCAACGCAAACATTTTTTTTCGTCTTTCGCTTCTTTTACATCTTCAGCTTTGCCTATTGTACCATCGTTTTAATATTTGGAGCAGTCGCCTTTGTTATACTTGAGCTGTTTATTGCATCTCAAGGATTCTTCCATATGAATCACTGGGTGGATGCTTACACGTCTGCATGCCGGAAATTAAGTTTTTCGGCTTCACATGCTTTGCTTATTTACGGGCAAAACGGTCTACCAAAATTAAGAACACTTGTGAACACGCATACTCAGGCAAAAGTCTTGGAGACGATCGCCAACAAAGCTTATTATTATTTACTGCCTTCGTTGTTGCTGTTTGGTGGACTTCTTCTTGTCTTCACCAACTTTGCCACCATTCGAATGCACAGTATTATTCCTATGCCTTATTTCTTAGGAATGCCAATTTTGTCTGCAATAATCTCAATGGTTGTAGTTCACCTTTTCCCAGCCGCATCTCAAGTTCACCAGGAGTCTTGCGAAGTAATCAAGAAATGGCATCTTCTAATGTATTCGCATAGATATTGGTCACGACGAGTAAAAGCTGAACGGCCTTTTCGATTCAACTTTGGGGCGATGTTTATGGCCAAGAAATCTACTCAAACGATGTTTATGCTTTGCATCTTTGACACAACTATCGATTCTCTGCTAATCGAGTTCTAGTCTGCTTTTATTTACTTAAAGGAAGTTCTCTGTAAATAAGATTTGGTTTAAAATACAATTTTACGTCACACAATAAAGAATGGCATATTTTCCAATACACAGAAATAATAGCATATTTTATATTTTAATATACAGCGTTGAAAATACAATTTTGTTTATATGTTTGATTAAAGCCGCAAATTAGAACAGTTTTGTAATTTATTGAGTTCCTATTCGCCTTTGATTCTCAAGCCTCTCAAGTTTATATTTTAAAGTTTGTAAAACATTTCAAAAAATGTCAGTGGGTACCAAAAATAGTTTAAATAAATGATTTGTAAAAAATAATCAAAGAATCGGACTTCACCGACCCGTGAATTTGACCTGAATGAAGAGCTATAATGCTTTAAATGAGAACAATTAAAAAGGGAATTACGAATAGTTTTACAGATAAAGGCTTCTATTGAATGTCTACTCTGTTCTAGAATTAGATGCGACGCGAGGAAAGGATAGTTTATAACAAGTCAGTGTCGGATCTACGAATACAACTCTCCTTGAACAATCTACATGAAAGTTTATTGCGCGACGCAGTGACTAGTTGTTGATTTAAATTGGAAAATAAAGATTTCAAAACAATAATTTATGAATTTAAATTGGTATTTTTGGTCAGAAATTGCAACAGAAACCATTACAACTTACTAAAATTGATGTTAAATGCAGGTACTATTCTCAAAGTTGTATTTAAATGATACAACCTTAAATAAATAACATTCGGCTTACCGGAGTGTGTAGTTAACGCATCCGCCAATAGAGGGCGCATTTTGCTTAATGCATAATGGCTGATCCAGGGCTGATGAGTGTGTTGTGTTTGTATGAATAAGGGTAGTGTATGTATGTATTGGGGTGAGGTGAAATGGGCGTGGCCAGCTAGTGCAAGATGGCCGCTGGTGCTTTCTCATTGTTCGCTGGTGGCGCTCAGTTCCCTTTTTGAAAATTCGTGTTGAATCGTGTTTTGTGTGAGTGTGTGAGGACAGAGGAAGATTCTTCGTTGTAATTAAGTTCAAGTGTTAAGTTACGAGAGATACGTTTTGTACATTTTTTTCGTGTGATTTCGAGCCAGTCTTATGTGAATTAACGGAGTTTCGAATGAATAAAAATATACATTATTTACTCCCTCATTGTCCTACAATGTCGTCTAGACATTTTTGATCAGGGTTTAGGCCCAGAAATCTTTGATTTAGGTAGTAGAAATGATCATAGAAATCTTCCTAAACTACACTTCATCTGGTGCTAGTTATTGGTTTGGGTATTCAACCACTTTGGGCTAGTTAACTCGGAATTTACAACCCAAAGTTGACGTTCTGAAGGAATTCGAGGCTTAGGATTTATGACCCTGCAGCTTGACCCTAGCGATTGACCGGAGCAGCCATATAAATGTATTTCTAATGATGTAGGTTGTTGTGCTGGATTAGCTTCGACTTGCCTTCCTCGCTCATCTTCCCCATGAGAAGCAGAAAGTCCACCTTCTGTGAACTATGCCTTAACCAACAATCTGTGCAACAGACAGCAAGCGTGGCACTTCTTCCAGTCAGGTTTACAAATTCAGCTTACCTCCTTATCTCTGTTCATCCTTCTAGTCGGCACCAGTATTCTTATCATCTGTTTTAGGACGAGCGAACATCCTCTCGATTGTCTACTGGCAAAAGCAAAATTACTAATTGTAATTAATTAAACAAGAAATCAGATTCTACTCAACCGTTATTTTGTTTAACATTCCTGAACTTAAAAATTCAGCTAATTATGTTGTAGATTATTTTACCACAGTGAGTATTTATCCGCATGAGCCAAGAGATTTAATAAAAATTAAATCATAATTCATCGATTTTAAATAATTCACCGTATTTACAGAGGAATTTAAAGGTTTACCATTTCAATTATAATAGTACAAAATTAGTGTAGAATAAAAGCAATAATTATAATTAGTTATTGGAACTATATTTTGGTTTTTTAGCTTGATCGCATCGGACTAGGATTTTGATCCTCACCTCGGTTTTCACTAATTACTACAGTAAGGGATGCGATAATTAGTAGTCTTGCACAAGAGACACATGGCTGATTAGCTGAATACAGTTCGGCAACGCACAAACCCCTAGGCTAGCCAACCGTGCTTAGCTGTATAATACATACAATGTACCCATCCATCTTCGTACTGAAATATCATGAATTTAACGCAAGATAATTACTGGAATTCTCGGGTTAATTTAGAGAAGTCTGCGCTCTTAAGCAAACACAATCTACTTTTGCCTTTGTAAAAGGTATGCTTCAAAGCCGATTCTAAGTAAAATCAATAGTTGCTAATTATGAACATAATAAACAAATAACAGATTTGACTAGTTAAGACAACAATATTACTTACATCCCAACATGATGTTTAAATTGACTTACAACACATGGTTATTCACATTTCCATTACAGTCCAAAACTTATCTCTAACTACCACGCTACCAATAATATTCCCGGATTTACTACTCGGGACGAAAATAAACAGATTTTTCTTAGGTGAGGTTAAAAAGCCGGCTTTCTCCTTTCAGCTAAGTATGCATTCCGTCATACCCCCCAAAATTT
>JAQGBV010002591.1:0-11166 GCA_034698685.1 Isotomurus pseudopalustris | reverse complement strand
TACCAAAATTAACCTCAAGTAGGAACACCTTTATTCAGAGCAGACGTTGTTACGTAGTTTCCACCCACCTTGATTAACTCCTATAGAATTGTTGAGAAAGTTTCCCACTTTCCCTTTGTTGGCAGCCCGAAATCCATTCTCGTTTTGTAAGGCGAGTGTCCACCTACCCCGTCTCCGAACTCCGAATGGGGTTAACATTGGTTTCACCCATGTCAGACATACCTTGGTTTCACCTACTAGCAATAATTGACATGCATCACTAACCCAGAATAACGACAATGGCGAATCTGTAAGGAAATGGGATGTTTCTAGGATTGTCAGCATCTGGACTCCTGCTTAGCATAATCGCATATCTTACAAGATTTATAAGGGCGACTGATGAAGGAGAACCGTCGTAGACAACAAGAATTGGATCTGAAGGTCGGAAAACCTCCCCTGTTGTTCCTTTTGGAGGTCGTCCTAATTCAAACAGTCGTTTCCGAAACCGGCCGCCAATGTAATAACACCAACAATCACTGAAAATTAGCAAATACATAAAACGTTGGTTAGATTTAAAAACAATAATTTTTATTTGTCGCGGAAAACTTACGGACAGTAGATTTTACGAGTTCGAATCACTTTCGGATCGTCAGGATTAGCAAACACTTCGCCACACTCCGAACACAACACAACATCGTCATTTTGAGCTGCACACATTTCACTGGTTGGTATATGTGCTATAATAAAAAATACTATTAAAGGGTCTAAAGGAAATGATAATCCCAGCCTTTTTATCAGCTCATTTTGTTTAAAAAGATTTAAAAGTAGACCCACTGACCAGAAGTATTTTTAACCATTTCCGGCTGTGCAAACACGTGGATTGAAAACTCGCGCCTCAGTATTTCCTCTCATTTCAATGCTATGCTCAAGCACACGTCTCATCTTTTCTTGCCCCGACAATCTTGCATTTTTTTGGCATACCCATTTTCGCAGTAAGTATTTCTCTCTCGCAAGCAACTTGCCATTATTTTCATGCAATATGCTAGCCAGTGAATGAATGAGGGACAAACTTGCACACCCGAATCCCCTCCTGCTGATGACGCTCACGGCTCACGTAAAACGTTTTTCGCGAATCAATAACCCTCTTTAGCGATGATTCATGCTTTGATACAATAGGATTTACACTCGAAGTTAGCGAATGAATGTCTATTCTTTCATTAGACTCACATTAAGCAACATCTTCTTCGTCAACCTGAATCCGCAAAATCATAACTTCACACGAAGGAACCAACCATCCAGCTTTGTAAGTTATCCATCCGATTGAATTTTGAAAATGTGTTGCTTGAAACTTTCAAGATGCTATCAGTCAACTTCTAAGTGCTGGAAAGCCTTTTTATATTTATATTTTACATAAGTACTTTCAAGTGAATTGCAATCATTAGAATTATATTCGTATTATTATTCCCTCAGAACCCCAGATACTTTTATTTTGCCTTGTATGGTAAGGTTTTCAGTCCTTCGGGGGCTGCGTGAGAATTTTTTTCATTCGGAGATATAAATACTCAATTAAAATCAGTAATCTTACATATTGCTACTGAATTAAGCAGGCCAGGAGAGCAGTTGAAAATTTGAAGTCACCATTGACACGCTAAATTGGTTGAATAGTTGGTTGAATGTAGTATTATTGACTTAAAGTATCAAACTCGTTGTAATATGGTATTTAGGCATTCCTCATACACGCCCAACATCGTATCCACAGATAGTGAAACCCACACAGGCAGTACCCAGAGCTTGTAAATGTCCGTGTGGGTAGAGAACTCAGTATTTGCTGCATAACGTTTTGCTGACCTCAAATAATCCAAAGCAGACTTGGTCGGTCGTCCTAATTCTTCGTCATGGGAGAGAAAAGCCGAGGTCTTCTGACCTCTGCCATCATGATGGTCTTCGTAGCGGCGTTACCTCACAGGCATAGCTGGATTCAAGAGAATTCCAAAATGCTCTTCCACCTAGATGACCAGCAAGAGGTAATATTCATCTATCCATGTCCAGAAGTGCTGTGACTTTCTCAGAGTCAGTGGTTATTAGTAAATAATTCACCCTTCTAAAATGATTACCTTAAACTTCCAGAAGAACAAAAATGGATCACAACGCAAGCGGAGAAAGCCATCTCGAAATGATGATTTGCAATTAGTCGAAGTATGTCTGCAGAGTTTCCTCTCGCAACTGACACCTGGAAATATCCACAAGTTGCAAAATCTACAATCGACGGCTACAACTGACGGCGGCGAAGCTATCCGCGATACTACAACTGCGTTAGAATTAAAGAAGATAGTCTGTCGTGGTAGATTTAGCGCTTCACTGTCGCATAAACTGACTTCAGTCTTTGGGAAAGCAATTAACGGTGAGTTAGTCAAGTTTCAATTTCAATGCTCGTTTCCATCCATCCCGAACAGCTATTTAATTGCTTTAACTGTTGTAGATTTTTCGTCATATATGATCCCAACGAATGCAGTGTGTGTGCACTACTCTGTCAATGCCTTCGAAAGTGTAGTGAAGGAGCATTTTCTTCTTCACGCTAAACCAACGAAGACTTGCCAATCGAACTGCCTGTCTACAGTGGTTACAAGTGCGTCTCATGTGCAAGAAGATTTAAAGGGACAATTTCTCTATAACTTCCTGCTAAGTTGCACTGTCTATTTCGATCACGATCTAGACAAAAAGGATTTGAAATTTTTCTCCACAAGGATTTTTTCAGCGCTTTCATTTCGTAAGAATATTTTACTTCTTCGATTAGCTTTACGAATACAATTTAGTGACCGTTTCATTATGCGATATCTTCATTTTTGTTTCACAGGTGATGTTACTACGTGCTCTGACCAAAGTAATTCGCCTCATGTGACAACTTGTTTGTCATTACGCGTGTTACCAAGTTCTTTGTGCATTGACCAAGCGATCGAGCCGGAAGCTCAAAGTGAACTAACTGAATTGTGCCTTAGCAAAGCTACCGATACTAAAAAGTGTATACCAAGTGAATCAAACTTATCAAACGAATCCATTTCTTCTGTGAAAGTGATTTCTGTTGCAAGTTCAATGGATCTTAGCGAGCAAATAAACAATATGGCAAACTTCCCTATGGAAGTTGATGTGTTTGGAGGTTTAGATGAGGCTGAAATATTGAGGCGTGTAGGTGAATCTGACATGGAGAGAGTTGGGGTAGACGGAATGGCCCTTGAGAATGAAGAAAGTGACTATGAAGATCCCTTAGGAGAGGATGAAAGTGACTTCAGCGAGTCTGAAGACTCGGACAGCTTCTGCGGAAGCTACAGCAATCCTTCACCCCTGGGAACCTCTCCGCTCCCTGGAAGGTCTCCTTCACCTCACTCCCAAAACTATTGTAAGTCTTTCGCCAGCAGATTTGCCCTAGATTGCTAGAATTGCGAGATGTTAATTGAAAAATTAATTTAACTATAATATTTCACATGAACTTTTTAAGATTCATTGGAACTAAATCAACATAGTACGACGATCTTTGACCTAAGGCAGACCTTCTGTCCTAGTCCAGCTCCTGAGGCGCCCATCCACAGTCCTCCAGTGGACGAGGAAAGCGAGGAATCAGATCAAGCGGTTCCTAATTCGATTGTTGCCTGACCTACTGAATACATGACTGGGATGCTATGTGTGTCTGAGATAGGGCTTCTTGTGTAAATAAACACTTATTTAACCTTTACTCGTAGTCGTAATATCCTTATTGCTTATTCGAGAAGTGATGAGTTTCTCAGCAGCGAATGTAGAGGAGAATAGCAAAAAAACAATATTAACGTGAATATGTATAATTACTATTTACTAATAAATACTATTCTAATAATTAATGTGCTATATGCCCTAAAACAACATAAATCGAAATAAAAATTATTAAAGTTTAAAATGAATGTCGCTGTTGTTTCCAGTTGACAATTGACTTAAGAGTTTATTTACAACTTACAACCTTTTTAATGAAATGGTTCGTTTATCCGTCTGTGGTGCATGCATCCGTGTATCTTTATCTGACTAAATGAAGAACGTGACTCATCAGGACAAGCTGATAACTGATAACCTTATCAGTACCTTGAGCGAATAGTATAATCTAATCCGAATTTATCTTCTGGGGCGATTACATCCTCTCCTTTGAAGTCTGGATGCCTTCTGAGTCTGTACAACGCGACGGAACACGGAACTGAATGATATTCAACAGGTCAACAGCAAAGAGATACTATACACAACTTTTAAAAATGTCTCGTCGTAACATCTTTTCAGTCAGATTCAAAAGAACCTTTGCAGCTTCTATTGCATTGTTCATAGTGTTCTTAGTCGTAATGGAACAGTTACACCCAATGTTGGTCATACGGGACTTAGGATATTTAACCAGACCAATTTGGGACAGCCCAGGGAACCAGCCTGAAGTCCTCATCCCACACTTTCACTCAAGCAACATGTCCTTCGATCAACTCTGTCATTTTCACAAGTGGAAGCCTCGTACGACGACTGCAGAACCCAAAATCATTGACGCAGTTTTATTCAGCATAGAACTCGACATTTTGGAAGTTCGACTCTTGGAATTGTGGAGTGTAGTGGACTTTTTTGTTGTAGTTGAGGCTGACACAACTTTCACTGGTAAACCTAAACGCCTCCACTTGCAAGAAAATCTTGGAAGATTTAAATGGGCATCGGACAAACTAGTCGCTGTTGCACTGACAGGTGTCCTCAGCAAGGACCCTCAGAGTAGTTTCGAAAACGAAGGACTAATGAGAAGGACTGTGACGGACAAAATCTTGTCTTTGTCTGTAGTGCATGCAGGTGACCTTATAGTTGTCAGTGACACGGACGAAATTCCGTTCCCGGAAACTTTAGAACTACTAAAAGCATGCGAAGGATATCCGGATGAGATCCACCTGCAGATGCGGAATTACTTGTATTCGTTTGAGTTTTATGTGGACACAACGAATTGGAAGCCTCACGTAACACGCTTCAATCGAAATACCTTCTTCTACCATCACCACAAGAGATCTTCTAATCATTTGCTCGCGGATGCAGGGTGGCACTGTTCATTCTGTTTCAGAAATCTTGAAGACTTCGCTTTCAAAATGAATTCGTACTCTCACAACGATAGAGTAACGCACGATCGACTTCTGGATCCAGACGAGATACAACGGAAGATCTGCTCAGGATCAGACATTTTTGATATGTTTCCAGAAGCTTATACATTTAAGGATTTATTCGCAAGTATAGGAAATATACCAAAAAAACATTCAACATTAGGAATACCAACTTCGATCGTGGAGAAAGCGGAGAAATTCAGATTCCTTCTTCCTGGAGGATGTCTACGGGACGAATTAAGTGCGAGTTGAGTCCAGCATAGTGAATATCTATGTACTCAACTACTAAGAATAATATTTACTGAATTAAAGGGAATTGTGAATCATATTTTGACAACCACAATTTATTCATCAGATTTAACATTTAACGAAGATGAAGTACACTGAAATTCAAATAGGCGCTTGTTGTATAGTATGTATAATATAGTATGATGTTAATTTGTCAAAATTGTCCGCTAGTACACAGGAAGACGACGGTAAATTAATAAGTTAAAAAGAACAAAATAATTGATAGTTATGTTATCATCATCCTCGCTTGTTTGGCATAACACAAGCTGGTATAACAGAAAAACTGCCAAAGAAAACGATGGGGAGAAATTTAGGCATAGCGGAGAAAGTTGACTGATAAGCTATAATCATCAGTTGCACGTCGACATACAATGAATGAATGATGACAGTAACATATTGTATACCTATGAATATGTTAATCACAATCAGTATTTGTACACGCGGTTTGTAACGTAGGACACAGGGTATACATGATTAATGCTTACGGGCTATAATATTTCTCATTAGTACCTGAGGTACGATGGTATGAGCTTATTCAATATAAGTTCAGATAATCTTGTTAAAAATTAAAACTGCATACGAAGCTAAACTAATAAACACTAAAAGTAGTAAAAATCGTATTTTAGTGTAATGATTTCCATTTTGATCCAGTCAAAATGAAGACGCACGATTAAATATAGAAACCCAACTTTTTTGCGAGTTGTGCGATACAATGAGGATTCTAAATCCGCTGTGAATAAACTCAAATTTGTGAAACGACGCATTGCGGACTCGTACTTGAAAGTAATAAGTAATTAAGTAATACCATCTGTTAATTAATTGACAAGTTTAATGGGACTGAAATTTTACTACACTACATTTTACTGACTCCATTATGCTTACTAATTACATAGATAATTACAGCCTTAAGTTGAAGCCAGCTCCACTATTTTGCTTCTACATCCTTTGACTGAGATAGTTGATTGTGTGCAAACTTTCCTCAGCATCGAAGACTTCAATCTTTATTCAGGATAAATCAGATGGTTAATGATTCGTAGTGTGCAGTCGAAAAGTGCACGTTATTTGTTGGAGTTAAAACTTTCGAACGTGTTATACATAGGTTATCAAAGACTTACAGGAATTAGTAATAAGAAGGAAGCCAGTTCCTATTATCTTTATCATTCACTGCAGTGGTCAAACTATATTGAGGTGGATACTTTCTTCTAGATATCCCCCCAATTAATCTTTTTAGTTTTCTTTCTTTAGTAGCATTTACTCTCTAGCTATATGACTGTGTTATTTAAGTCTCACTACATATTCCTATATATTCTGTTTGTTGTTTTACCATATATAGCGTTCCATTTCATTTGTTACAAGTTACAAGCGTATGAGTAATTGCCTACAGCCTTGTAAGCCTTGTGAGTGTTAGTGATGGTTTATTCCAAGTATATGTGTGTGCAATAATTTATATTTTATATCAACAGTATGCTTGTAGTAATGTGACGCAGATCTAATCACTAAAAATATTTTTTTAATTGCCGATTGCTGCCGATTTGTGAATTTGAACCAATATAGTGCTCCCAAAAGCCATCCGTTATCAAACAAGAGGTACGATATTATCTACTGATTTCAACTTTCAACTAATTCATGAACAAAACGAGCTAGCACTATCGCATCTGATAACTTTTCGTCTTTACTTTCACCAGCTAACGAATTGGTCAAAATTAAGGGGAAATTTTGTGTCACATAAATGGAACCGATTTCAATACCATTCGGTAATCATTCTTGTCTTGAGTTAGAATTTTTACGAAGCTCCATGAGCTGGATTTGACGATGGATTTCCGAACAACGTGTATTCTCCAGTAGACGATTGGCTATGGGTTGAGGTTTGTATGTTAGAGACCCTTGGTAGACCTAAAGATTCTGACTGCGACTGTGATGGCGGCTGAGATATCGGAGAGTACGGGACTCGGAGAGATTGGTGACTAGAAAGCTGCAGAGACTCCAGGGACATCATCGCGTCTGGATCAGAGCCACAAGTTGTAAGGACAACTCCTGCAGTAATTACAACATTGCAGGTATGTGATACATAAAGTAAATGGTCCGTTAAGTAAATTAACTTGTATTTTATTACCAGGCATAGTTTCGGATGGGGGCCAAAGTGAGGTTGTTTGAGGTTCTTCATCTTCCTCTTGTCCATACTCTCCCCTGGACTCTTCCAGCGGAATGTCTCGCAAATTAGTAGGCGTTGGAGGTTTTGTAGAAAGTAAGTTGATAGCGTCAAGAAGACCATAGTCAATGTCCGAAGGTTCCGTCTTTCTCCCAGAATCTGTTATAAAGGAGCCAAAATTATTATAACTACAATGCAATCACTCGCTTCTGTGTATAAGAGTAAGAAATAAACCTGTAGTACTTCCAGCTTGCTGATTAACAGAAGCAGGAACAGACCAGCGTCGGTTGAAAGAGTATGGAGCAAGTCCTGTGTGGCTACTTGCCCCACCCCCGCTCCCTCCTGAGCCGTAGCCTCCCATGCTCGAGAATGTCGTGGTAGCTGCTGCACTATGACCACTCCCACTGCTAATGCTTCCCGTATTGCTGTAAGTGTGAGTATGAGCTGACCATCGTCGAAACAAATAAGGCTGGTAGGATCCCTCGGCGTACGGCATGAGGGGACTGGGAGGTTGAGATGGAGTGAATTTCACAGAAGGACTGCTTTCAAAAAGACTTCATATTGACAAACAGAACAAAAGAGAGGAATAAAAACACGAATTTTGAAAACATGCCCTAAAGCATTGTGCAATGTGGGCGCATAAGTTTATTTATCTTATGTAAAGTCTCACCTTGAGGTTCGAGAGCGACCGAAAGGGTGAAGATGAAGGCCTCCAGGTCCAGGTGATGAACTGCGGGACGACAAGGAGGAAACCCCTGAGAAGCTACTTCTTGGGAGGCTAAAAGTGCTGAAGCAACTTTCGGTACTTTCTCTTCTGTCTCCAGAAATGGATGACGAACTAAATGAGCCTAACGTAGGAGATCGGGCTAAATGAGCATCCGGACTTCGGAGGAATGATCCGTGGGATGAAGCGCAGGAAATGTAGAGCTGGCAGAATCGCCATTGGATTTGGAAAAAGGCAGAAAAACAGGAGCGAAAGACCTGCGAAAGTGTGATAAGCGATTACAGTAGTACTCTCAAACTATTGTTTTTAAGTAGGCTTACTTCATAAGTATTAGATGAGTTGAATGTAGCAGGGTCCTTCATCACACTTTGGACGGTTTCCTGGAGAAGAGGTAACAACTCAGAGATGAGACCATTGGAGTCAGCCGTAGCCACTTTATGAGCCAGCTCCCAAGTAGCAACAGACTGGGCGAGCATATCGCTGTCTATCGTAGTGCCAGCCGACGAACAAGCTCCCAGAGCACCAGGCCCTGGAGACAGCAATCGTTCAAAATTCTTGGCCAAAGTTACCCCACTTTCACATAATACTTCCAGACTCTGAACAAACAAATTATTCCTCTCGTAAGCATTTAACCAGTAGACCTTATTAAATAAATTAAATATGGAGATTTGGTTTACTTTTATATACGTCGACAGATTCCGAATCATCTCATGTAAACTGCCCAGTGCCATTTTAGAGCTGTGTTAGTTTCTCTCTCCAATAATTAATAACTTGAGGACGCAAGACGCTTTTAATTTTCAGTGTCTGAATTTGGATTGTATCCTCGATGGTCCCAAAAAGCACAATCAACTAATTCTACTTTTGAAAATGAAGGTGTTAATCTGGGTTTCCAAGCAGCTCTGAAGTCAGGATGGATGTAATGAGATGACTGACAGAAAGAGACAGAAACGAGTCTATAGTTAATCAATACTGTCAAATATTCCAAATTATTGCAAAAAGCTTGTCTCCCATCCATCACTTTATACTCAGGAGATATTGAGTTTTTATGTAAAGAAGAATCTGAAAGTAAAATTTTATTTAAGACGACACTTTTCACAAGAAATTAATTTACTACTGGAAAAATCCAAGTACCTGGAATTCAGTGGACTGGTAATCAACTCCCAAAGAGTTATGCATTACTCCTTCTTGCCTTAGTACCAACCCAGACAGATTTATCAAAGTTGTAGAATATCCAGCAGACATCAAGATCCTTGACACAGGGAATTGAAGCAATCGAAAGATTAAATGAAATTGCTTATGTACAGTCAGTAAATATACACACCAATTTAAATTCAAGAACGATTTTGAGTGCTAGGTATATGCACACTAACTCCTTGATAATACAATTTCTGTTTGGCACGTACACTTTCCACGACTGAACAGTTTACAAGTTTACAGCAGGAAGGTAAGAGAATGTAAAGAATTCACTAAAGGTTATTTCTGATTATCACGGCACTGATTGCGCTAATTAGTTGGAGAGAACACCTCTCGCTTTGAAGACCAGTTCAAGACTATTTGTGTTTTATTGAATCTACGTAACTTGAAACTACTAGAAGAATAGCTGTCGAGTATTTTAAAAACTTTTTGAGCAAATAATGAAGTTTTGATTGAACAAGACTATTTCTGGAGAAACAAATTTCGTCTCTCTTTCACATATATATTATTGGCTTAAAATTCGTGAACTTGTCCCTGGTCTTGCTAAAGTCTAAGTAAGTACAGGAAAAAAAGTTTTCAAAGTGACGTGATCTTTTGTTGTATCTTGTAAACTTAAGTGAACGCGTACTTTTTGTGAAAGGTCAATTTAAATATACTACAGGAGGGAGAGCGAATGACGTAAATTTACTCGTCTTGTTGGTAATTCAAATGTCAGAGTTGAATGTCAATGGATTCAAGAGAAGCTTCTTCAACTACTTACACTACTACCTTTCAACTGGAGAAGGACTTAGTCCGTCTGCTCCCTTTTCTCTTTGCACAATAATACACTCCCGATCTGTACTACTGACTACTTGTGAGCCTAACACTAGTGCAGTACTAGCGCAGTGGTAGTAGTAGAAATAGTAACTCTACTTGCTTTCTCCTCAACTACTTTCTACCTAATATTATACGTACACTTTTATTACACCTGCTTTCTCCACCAACTTTCTATATCAACACCACTCCTCTCTCTCTCTCTCTCTGCGCTCCAGGATGAGGCTCACCTTCACCTTGCCACCCAAAATGTACCTTTCCCCAGAGCAATACTTATTATAAATTACACGAACACTCTATCCACCACAAAATTGAGATCCTCGCTCTACTTATAACATATAACAGAGCTGCTACGATCTGTCATAATGACTTGAAATAGCCCACCTTCATTCACGTGAAGAGGAAGTAACTATTCTTATTTAATACCTACGAATGTTAGACTAACTGAAGCCCTTGAACTACATGAGCGGATCGGATGACGGATCTCCAGTTCTTGTATACGGGACGAGAGTGTAACTACGGATGTTTGCTGCTCTTATACTATCCTATTGGATATACATATATCATGACAAAAAGTTATGTATTTGCCACAACGAGATGCCCGCTTTCGGTGTTGCTTGTACTGTCACGGGAGAACAAGTCAGCAGACTCCGGGTTTTATCTCGCGTCTCAGGCATACTTTCACCTGGAAACTTGTCTCTGCCTAGCTCACCACAACTACTACTAACTCAAGCAGGTTTGCATGCTTTCTCTTCTTAGTTTAATACATGAAATTAATTCTATCATGAGCAATATCTCTTGTATAAGAACATTTTTGTTTCGCATCCAAGTTTTCCTTTTCATGCGGTTGTCGTCATTCCAGGAACAAATTAATGTATCTTTGGTTT
>JAQGBV010002590.1:0-11168 GCA_034698685.1 Isotomurus pseudopalustris | reverse complement strand
TTAAGTTGTAACATTTATCATCTTGCCTAAATGGCTGATGTGTCAATTTTAATTTTGTAATATGATTTTAACAAACACTTTTGACTATTCAACAATGACTATGCAGTGTAGAAGAAGAAATAAGGAATAATCAACATGGAATCATTTCTAGACTAACAATAGATAATCGGTAGCGTAAAATATTCAAACTTTAAAAATGTTAAAATAATAAAAGTATTGTGTATGAAAGTTAAATGTAGCTGGAGCAATGAGTTCAAACGTACTTTATTATTGGCAAGTTTCCTAGTCTTTCCTCTTGGCGCTGTCCAAAACGAGTTCCGTGTAGAAGGCGATAGTATCAGGGAGATTGAATGAAGCCGTACAATCAAAGGTATCACCCACGTTAGGATGACTGCTAGAAATAACGAGTTTCCCGTTGTCTCCCCTTCGAAGAACAGCCGTTTTGTGGTACAGTTGGAAGTGCTTGAACAGGAAATTGTAGAAGTAGCTGAAGTTAGGGAAACCCCAGCTTTCCGGTGCAAATGATCTCCCGAACGTCTTCTTCATCAGGTCAGCCAGGTCATCCACGTCAACTACTCCCGCAGGCGATCGACCGACAAGGATCTGGAAGCGATGGAAGATTATAGCAGCAAGAACTTCAACGGGGGGAGTGACCATACCAATCTCAGGTCCAAACACAATTGTTTCCAGGCCTTTCATTTGATAATTCTTCTGAGGCTTGTGCAGGTATCGTGTGAATACAGAATCCGGATAGAACTGTTTTCGAAACTGCTTCTCGCATGCGGACCGGACGAAGGAAACTGCCATGCCGTAGGGATAAGCACAGGCCATCTTTAACACGAACTCTTCCAACGGCGACTTCTCCTCGCTGGACTCGACTTTCTTGGCTTTCTCTCCTGGCGCCTCCGACTTCTTCGCCTCCATTTTCCTTTTAGAGAAATTCAGATTTCACTTATTAACCCTTTCAGCCCATTTTAAAATAAAGTGCATAGTACATTATCAATGGACATAGTAGCTTACCTCAAGCGTTCAGTTTTCTTTGTTCAGCTTCCGGTTTACGAAAGAAATTTCGATATTTAAGAGGACGACAATAATTCTAAGCTATGTTTGCTGCGACTGCGAAACTGCGACTGGACGACAGGGAGCTAGAAATGGTTGTAGCCGTGATGGACTTGAGCGAAACGTTGCCTGTTGTCTTGCAGCATCAGAACTTTCTTATTCCGCTTTCGTATTCTCACTTTCGTATTTGCAGCAACCGGCGGGTATCATTTAGCTCCAAAGCAATCAGTTTTAGTGAACTTTCACTTCCCTTTTAATCAAGAACACTTTGCATTAATAGTCTTAAGTGAAAGGAGCATTGGGAGCTTTCATCGGAGAGTATAATGTGAAGTGATGACAAGCAACGAAAGGATTCTCATCCTCAATTGCATTAGTAGCAGTTCCTCCAACAGCAGAAGGATTGTTGAGAGAAAGACGAAAGGAAAGGAGAAGGAAGGGGAATTGTCCCCTTTGGTCAAACAACAAATTAAAGATTTATCTCGAGCTTAACACAATGCTGGTTGTTGTGTGCCCACCTGCAATCTACGGATTTAAGAGATAACAGAATAACTGCGGAGTGTTAGCGTTGTGGAGGTCCCTAGTCCCTCGCTAAGGAGAATATAAAAGAAGGAAAGGAGAGAGAGAGAGAGAAAGACACGAGAGACTTTCCCCTTAACATGTCGACTTTCTTGTCTGGACAGAGAGAGAGAGAGAGAGACCTCGGATGGAGATAAAGGGACAGAAAGTAAGCAAAGTTAAGGATGGACATACTTGAAAGACTGAAGCGCAAGTACTTTAGGAGCCCCAAGAGTCAAACTACAAGAAAAGAATCCGCCTAAGAAGATCCTTTTACCCGGATCCCCGAACTTTCTCCTTTCAGACTGCCACCGGCATTCTTGCACTTCGCATCAGCTCTCCTCTCCCTTTCGCCACACACAAACGTGCTTGCACCCCACTTGCTGCTCTGAACCATCCACCAGCAACAAAAACGACTTCTTTCTCCAGATTGTGATTTGAATTTTTAAAATGAAACTACCTTTCATGTTACACCACATTTTAGACTACAAACTACTTCACTCGTTTCATCTTCTCAGCATAATCAGTTCTTCTTGGGCCAGAAAGCTTTGTTTTTGTGAGACTCTGTGGGAATCCTCGACTAGCAACAATTTTCATCGAGTGCTACCCTTTGCCTCCTACTGCTCCTTTTAACTAACGCACTGTTGACTGTGAGACAAAACTGAACATTTTCTCGTGCAAAACCTGTTTAAAATTTTTCCTGAAGAGATCATCATGGTATTCACCTTGTTGTACTCTCTGTGGCCGTTCCTTGTCACGATTATTTTAATGAGGATTCATCCAAGCCACTCTTTCACGCCTGCAACTGCTCCTTTCTTTGGAGGTAAGTGTTTGACAATTTTCACCTGGCTTAAAGTGCGGAGAGAAGAAAGAGACGAAGCAGAGTTAAATATGTTGCTTCTTTATGCACCGTCAGTTGTTAACTGGAGTTGAAAGGTGTCAAGGGATGAAGGGCTATTGTAAGTTTTAGTGAAAGTTTTCTTTTTGTACAACTGGGAAGTATTGGGATGTGAAGAGAAAGCTGACCAAAATGTGAAGCCAATTCGGGTTATTACTGTACTTGTGAACTTTTAGGGCAACACTGAAAAGTGTTTCTATTTCAAGTGTTATGTCAATGGGTTGACCCAAGGGGTGATGATGTTATTTTAGGAAGAGAAAGTCCACTCTACGTCGGCAGTAGGTGTATAAAGCGAGAAAGGGTTGGTGTGTGTGCTAGTGGGAGGCGAATAAAAGAAATTTTGAAAGGCCTGCATGGTAGACTACTCTTGTAGAGTGTACAATAAGAATTGTACAGTGGCCTACGAACGAAGTAAATGGGGTCTTTTCAAAGAATGGACAGGAAATAAGAATAGATAGAGAAGTTTGTCCTTTGCCGTGCAAAGTCACATAAGTTGTACTTCTTCAAGTAACTTAGGTAAGAAAGGGAGAAAGTCTCAATTCACTCGATTCACATTCACAAAAGGAGAGACTAAGGAGAATGTAATTCTTGAGTGTGGAGGCAAAAAGACCACTTTCCACCATCAGCGTTGCCACTGTCCCTAAGAACAAGTTATGTTGGTTGGAATCACTCGGCACTCGTTTTGAATAACTCGTGTAGACATGTGTGAGGTAAAAAAATGTGGAGAAGAAGAAGATACGTCTTTACAGGATGCTGGGGAGAAGGTGATGATGACAATTCTTAGCACAAGGAGGGTGCAATAAAGCCTCAGAGAGTGGAGAAAGTCATTCGTCACAAGCTCAGAGATGCATAGCTAACTTTAAACTTGAGTAAAGCCGTTTACATGTGGGTTTTTGTCGAAGCACACAACTGTATTTTCCTTTTTCACTCCCGTTTTTGTGGCATTACGTGATTACGTCTAAGGAGGTGTATAGTTTAAAATGGTCTAAAATACCCTCATCTTCAAAGCTTAGGAGTGAAAGTATTCTGGAGAAGCTGTGAATTCTTCTTGCGTTTTGACTACAAGAATAAATTCTAGCTTAATGAAATGAATATTCTTCGTCATAGTTTATGAATGCAGTTGTTTAAGTTGACTTCATCTCCGCGCATTGTCATTCAATTCATGAAAAAGAAATTAAATTCTTGGGGGCCCGTGATTTGAGGTCACTTTATGTGCATACTTTTCACTTTCAGTATGGTAATGATGATGATAGAGGCACGGAAAGATGAGTGGAATTAAGGAAATTGCGAAGACTCGGGTTGCTTTCATATAAATGAGAAAGTCTTCTGGTGCTGCAATTTATTGTTTCTGAGTGTATTAGGAATTCCATTCTTCTTCCAACCAAGCTACTTTTCACTCCTCTTTTTGCGAAATAAACTTTGTTCACATTACCACATCACATTCTTTATTTTATTTGTAAAGTTCTTGGAATCTATCGATGTATAACGGGCGCTTTCTGGCTAAGCTAGTGGCACTGGCACTTATACACTTTGCATGTACATCACACAAGCAACAGAAGGATTCCTCGTTCGGAGCGCAAGAAATTCTAGGACTTTTATATTTTCTAAATATAGAAGAGAGAGAGAGCCCAAGGAGACGTAAGCACAATGTTAGTTGAACCTCCATTCCTGTGAATTCGCATGGAGAGAGAATTTTGCATAGAATTCGTGCGATCCCTACCACTTCAAGATTCCTGATCTTAAACCGACTCGTTGTTCTTCACAAGGCAGGCCTAACTTTGAACTTCCATCTGAGAAGGAAGAAGAGCCATCTCCGCCGGAATTTCATAATGCCAACCCACTTGAATTGCATATCTCTCTCCTCAGTCTCCTTCTCAAGCACCCTTCCTAATGTATTTCTATTTGATTGGAAAGCCTTTGCCAAAATTATTGCGAAAACTATTCCTCGCCATATCTCATCTCTCGAATAGTACAAAGAAACCAACCCTTGAACGTCCTAAATACCAGATGTGTCGATACACCGAGGACCACTGTTACTATTGCAAATACTTTCTCCCTTCTCCAAAGACTTTCCCTATGGGATGCAACTCCACTGGGTACGTCTACGTAGTGTGTGTACATCAAATAGTAAAACTTCATCATTCTCGAACACAATTTATCCATAGGAATCTCATTTATTCGTACGCTTTGTAGGTCGCTCACTCTCTCACATATAATTTCTTCTATTGGCCTCGTTTACTTGCACATCCGGAGGAACTGAGACTAGGCTAGTGATGCGTGCTGATTGGATACACTACTACAACTCTACCATCACATCACGAGCTCATTCTTCACTTACGAAAGACTCTATTTTACTCACTTGTCTGTGTGATGTGGTATGAGAATTCATGTGGTGAAAGTTCCGAAGGAGTCATGAACAGTACAAACACCAATTTCTCGTGTATTTCACCCCTCCGAGATGAGTAAGAAGTCGTGAAAGAAAGAGCGTGCTTCCTCTGCAACTGTAGAGAGGCACGTAGGCTTCTCTGTACATCTTATTTCTTCACATTCACCTTAGTTTTAAGCGAGTCCTTATCGTTAGACCATTATCTCAATCACCCAGTAAGGAAAAGACACTGGAGAGACAGAAGGAAACGAACGAGAGAGAGAGAGAGAGAGAGAAACAATCCAGAGTTGGTAACTACTAATAGGATGTGTTTCCATCGTGGAGAAAGTCTTGTGAGACAAAAGATATCCTTCCTTCCTCTCGCAAACTGTGAACAACACTTGACTACTGTTACAGAGGCTGCAGTCTCCTTCAACCAAACCCTTCACTGCATTTCTCTTTCACCCGTAGTATTTCTTGTTTTCTAATTATTCCATAGAAGTTATAAGAGCCTGTGGTATGTTGAGTGGCATTTATTGCCTCTCTTTCTTCCGCCGCCCTCAGATGCTTACTTGCGTGTATATTTCTAATTTCTCAAACGAAGATGAACCACATCGGTGGTTAATTGAAATTGAGATAATTTCATGAACTATCGAAGTTTGGAGACATTTCTTGATAATCCTTATCCAAACTTTGCATGTCTGCAGATAATAATATTGTGAAGACTTCTGTGTCGGAAGTTTAGTGTGTTTTAAGAATTCCAGGTTCTCCAACGATGCAATTGCAGTAAGTTATTGCAGTGGGCTGCTGTGTGTTCTTGTCCTGTGTACTACGTGAGAGAGTGTGCACACTCTGTAGATTGTGTGTTGTTCTTGTTCCTTATGCTGCCGTAGTTTTATTAGGGACAGACAAATATGGCAGTAGAGTATGAAAAGAAACACTACATTAAATGGCTCTTTTGGGAATATCTAGGATGGAAACATTAGTAAATTCTAGATGAGTAAACTCTTGAGGGAGAAAGGTTACTCGTTCCATTCCTTACGACCTCCAACTTCTTTGCTGTGTAGACTTGAGAGAGTCTTTCTCTTAAACATCCACGGAGCTCGTTAAATAGCCTCTTTGTAGAAAACAGCTCTCACGACTGGAAATCCAGTTGCCTCCTCCAAAATACTGATTCATTCATCCTTCTAAACTTATAAAGAAGCCACCAACCCGCAAGGATTTTTACTAACTTGCGATTTCACAAAGACTCATAGGAACAAGGAGACAAGATATACGAGATGATGAGCACCCACCTATGCTACGCGCAAAGGATTCCTTTGAGTTTGCTAGTTTGCAGAAGGTGAACCAGAATGGCACTTGTTTGAAGTCTAAAGCTTCCTCTCAGTCAACTTGAAGTCATTCGGAATGCTAAAGCTAAAAAACGACGTTGTCTTTCATTCACATGGCTTTCTCTCCATCTCCTCCTCTCTCACTTATTTCTTAAGCTTCCATCCGTGAAATGACCTGCTGCTGCTGCATGGTGAAAAAATCTCCCTTGTCTACCTCATTATATTTTTACACATTTCTTTCTCTTCGGAAGTTGTTTTTTTGGAAAATCTGTGTGAAATAATTCAAACAACACACAAACACATCCGACTGAAGTGTTCACATGATGGTTGAGGGGAAAGGAGGAATCGTGAGACATTAAAGAGAGTATAAATATAGTATAGTAGTGATGCACTTGGAGATGCGGATGAGTAAATCTGTGTGATCTCTCAGTGGAATGTTTGGTTGGTGGATATAATTCATATTTTCATTCATATCGAATGAAGAAAGTTTTTGAGGAGGAGGAGGTCCCTTGGGAGTGGAGATGGGGGTGGTGGTTCGAAAGTGTAACGTAGCACGAGAGAGAAGTACGAAGAAAGGGAGTGTCTGTGTGTAGTGTTAGTGAGTCCCCAAAGAGGTCTTATTGACCTTTCCTAATTATGCATGAGTCGTTTCCGACGATTACATTAACTCACCCTACCATTAAGTCTTCTCTATTTCTTTAGACTTCCTCATCCCTCACACATCCACAAAATCATTTAACTTTTGAAGTAATTTTGGCTTCTGTCTGATGCGAACGGACTTGGCAGACTTCTGAGCGTCTCTTCAAAACTTCACATATAACATCCACCATCTGTCTCTCGATCTGCCATTCTGTCCTCTTCTAAATTGTAAATAGGACAAAGTTTTCCTTTTTCTTTGCATCTTCCTCCCATTGTTCTCACATTCACATTTACGCAACCAACTTTCTTCCTATTCATACTTAATTTCGTTCATTCTCTCCTCTAGATTTCCCTATCCTTCAGAATCCCAATACATATACATACACTGTGTGTAGGGAGATGCGCGATAACCAACTGGGGAAATTATGCGAGATTAATGTGCTAATTTCATACTTTCCAGCTTTCTACATGAAACTTGAATGAATGTGGATATAAGAAATGAAAACTTTTCGGCTAATTATTCGGGTCACCCAGATTGAATGGGAGCAATTAGAGATGAAAGTTGCAAAAACGTAGTCCAATGACGTATGTCTGCAGTTATATTAAACATGTGGATGGCAGTTGGCTGCTTGGTGTTTGTTCTGTTGTCCTGTTTAGAGAATTTTGGCAGAATTCTTTGGACCAAGCGTAAGAAGTTAAGAGATTCCTCCAAGTTTGTGTGTGAAAGTTAATTGAAAAGAAAGGTGTGTGGGTAGAGGACTTTAAAGGAGGGAGGCTCAGAGGATAAGGCATAACAATCAGTACTTGAAGAGGAGTAAAATCTCCCAGAGGAGATTTGGGGCAGGAGCTTAAGCTACTTGAACTTAACTGACTGAGAATGAACAATAAAAGAGTTCAAAAGGCTTTTGTATTTTAAGTGTTCCTTTGTTCAGTGAAAGGTTGTTCTTCACTTCGTTCAAGATTTGGAAGTTTTCGAGTAAACGCTTGAGGATAGGTCAAACAAAGAATTGGTAATGATCCAAACATATAGTGAGCGAGTCACAGGGTTTAATTCATACTCCTTTTAGCCCTCCAGACCATTAAAAGAGTTCCACTTTACAGAAACTGGGGAAGCAAAGATTGGAAAAGGCAGAAAAGGAATTGGAGTAACGCGAGAAATTATAAAAGACTGAGTGCATGGATTACATCGATTTTTTCGAGATAATGGAAAATGCAAATTACAACAAAAATGTGTGCAGAACTTACAGCATGCATGGGAATCTGCTGAGCACCCAAATTGACAATTATAATATTACTTATGTAGATCGAGCGAATCACTGATATGTTCGTAATTTAATCAACGTGAATTCAAGTGAATTGCGATGCTGGCACTTTTATCAGTTTTAATATTCACATTCGTAGCGTACATTTCATTTTGTAGCGAAACTATCAGATCAGCCGTTCTCAATGAAGCTTCACTATAAATATTAAACTTTTCAATTTGGAAATGAGAACTTTGCTTAATCAAACTCCAAGTTTGTGAAGAATTCAGTTGGAAAGTTCAGATCCGTAGAATGCAAAGACAAAAACTAACTAATCACAAGTTGATGTGGACTTAGGAGTTAGGATAGAAATCAATTGAAATCTTGCGAGGTTCTAATGCATCGACAATTCGAGATTCTCTTCATAGCGTGTTGAGTATCCTATTGTGAAAGTGAATGAGGCAAAGAATGAGGGGAAAACAAATAACTCTTAAATTGAGCTTTTGTTACAACAAAACAGATTATACAAACTAAATTGGTTTTCAACACAGAAACGATTAGACACCAATCGAGATCGAAAATCACAAACAAAACAGAGTAGATACTTTTCACGATGATAGTTCGAAGGTTAAACGATCAATAAAAAAATGTGCATCATCAAAATGCATGCATCGTGTTGGAGAATATTATAATAAATAAACTTTTTGTATTGAACGAAGTGAAAGTATTCTTTGAATGGATACAAAATTCCGAGAAATGAAAAGGAGGAACTGGATATTGTGTCCCTGTGCATACCTATGCAAGAAGATTACGTATTTCAACGAGTGATATTGACTCCGACTCGTGGTACATTTAAATTTCAAATCATTCAAAAGCATCCCCGAGCAATCCAATTAATTGGCTGCGTGGTTTATGCTTGAGAGTCAGTCTTTCATTGTTCGGTAAAATGTTACGCAACATTGTTTTCTCTTGAATTTATACGTAGGATAGATGAACTACCGTTTGTGGTTATGTGGTTGAATTTGAATCTACCCTAACATTACAATATTCAGAATGGCAGAATGGCAGAAGTCAGGAGGCACAGGCTGAACTTGATTTCTCTCCGTATTTTACCTACACAGAGAAGAGCCACCTAAGCCATCATCATTCTGTCCAACCATTAAATGACCAGGGCCGTCTAGCTTACATTGTGAAGGCAGACGAGTTGAATGTGAATTCTTGTCGTTCATCACCCGGCCCTTGTCTACTGGCTGAATAAAGAAAAATTTGCATAGCCTAGTGAGAGTGAAGCCACTGAATGTCGGGAATATTCCATCCACTCAGCTTTCTCCAGTGAAGTTTATTGCCTTTATGAAGGAACACATGAGAATGAGGAGTATTATCATGAACATTGTTACTGCTACTTTCCCCACACCGATTTATGCATTCACTTCCTTTCCCACACTACGCACACTATCATACTTTACCTGATTCACCAGATTGCTCCTAAACGCGTTAGAGTGAATGATTTAGAGAAAATAAAAGAGGAAATGGAACGAGAAAATTCTCCCAAAATACCCGATTAGCTTTCTTTCCTAAGAAGTAAATTGAATGTTGTGTATTCTCCCTTATCATCTCACCTTCCTATTACATCATCCGATTTAAGAAGTATGCACGAGAATCTTCTATCTATGCACTTTTTCATTTGAGGTACATACTCCCTTATGGCAACGTTAACTTGCAATTTACACGACGAAGAAAGTTTGATTTGACAAAAGGCCTACACACGATTGATCACCCAACGAGGTTCGCATTGAGTGAAAGCTGTGACGGCAGGATTTCTGGTGGTTTGGTATAATGCATGCGTATGATATGCAGGTAGGTTGACTGGATTTCCCATCAATCTGTTATGCTTTCATCACGGAAAGTGTATTTGATTCCGTTTGTTTGCTCGAAGAACACCGACCATGAAGAGATGTACAAAATTACAAAGGTTCTTCAGCAGACACCGTCACTTTGTTTAAACTCCAATATCATTTCGTAGGTAATAGTGGGTGTGCATAGGGACCAGCGATATTCGCAATACAATTTGGAATGTGAGGCGGTTTCGAGCCTTTCGAGACTGGGTGATTGAAACAGCAAGCCAATATTATTCGTTATTCACTAATAATACGTTTGTAGATAAAAGCGACAGTGGTGCACGAATACATTTTGTAAGTAACTTTCACAAAATGTGTGTGGATTCACGGAGAGACGGCTTTGAGCTTGAGGAACAGAGAAGAGAGTTCAATTGACGAGATAGAAGACAGGAAATAGGAACGAATAGAAGAAGAGGTTTAATAGAATCTTCCTGAAAGCAATATGGGTAAGGTGAATTGGTGGTGAAGTTTGCAGAAGGAGAGTGGAAATGCTTTGGAATGGTAATGGTCCATGTGAAGCCACGACTGGTGAAAGTGTCTACTCACACATACATATACACCAGCAGCAGCAGCACTTGCAGTACACGTTGAAAATAGTCCTTCTGTGCTGAGTGATACGGATATGAGGACAGAGCACAGATGTACTGGAAGTGTAAACAAGTAGTATTGTCTCGGTTAGGGACACAAACGTGGAATGAAATAACAAAGGCTTCGTTCCATACAAATCCTTTTCTGTAGACGGACAGCGTGAAGCTGAACGGAAAGGCACAAATTGAAAGTAGTAGGGATGCTGTAGTAGTTCGTGGCTCTTTGCTTTCACTGGAGATTCTGCATTGCACACATTATTACGATCTCTTGTGTATTCTAGTCCGCAAAATAGAATAGTTAGGGAGAATTGGGTATTTTATGTCATGTCCATCCTTCGCTTAGTTATATCCAGAGAGAGGAGAGAGGAGAGAGAAAGCTGGAGAAGAAAATCTGCTGTAATAGGATGAACAAATGCAGCATCAAGTAGTGACCATAAAACTCATGGATTTAGTTTGTTTAATCCCTTGTTAATGAGGTTTCTCTGCGGATTTTGAGGTGCATTGGTCCTGTTCTCTGGCTACAACAAAGAAAACAATCTTCGTTTTATCTCCGCAGCATTGTTTCAGCTGAGAAGATATCCGGTTTAGATAGGCT
>JAQGBV010002589.1:0-11169 GCA_034698685.1 Isotomurus pseudopalustris | reverse complement strand
CCTTTATTAAGTTAATAATAAACCGTATCAAAATCGTGGTCTACTCTACCGAGTCTTATTTCTAGGAGGAAGTTGCTCTACGAGTGGAACAACTTCCTCTACAGAAATACTTCTCCGGAAGTTCACGACACCGCAATGTTTCTGGATAACTTGTGACCAAGTAATCTCCTCTTCCACGTCATAGTTTCAACGTAGCAATTTCAAGGATTTATATCTTAATTATCACCATCGTACCTTCCAACCAATCAGATCCAAACCGACGAAACTTTGCCACAAATGAAGAAGGCTTGAATCACACATTTCACCATCAAATGGGTGGAAGCATGAGAGTCGGATGCAATTAACACTCTATTAAATTACTTTGACTTAATACTTTGGCTTAATAGTTTTTAATCACGCGTTTCATGATTATTAAGCCCTACTCAGCTTGGCATCTTAATCTTATTAAAGAAAATTGTTTTCGATTAATTTACATTCCCTCATCCCCAATGAGTCGCAACTGGAATTAATATACCACCACCTAACCAGCAATATTGTAAGCGTGCCAGACGGAAAAACAAGCATCAAATTTAAGCTCAGTTTGAAGTTTGCAGGTGGGATCATTTCAATCCGAAGAATATTTTAATTACCATCCATTGGGAATCTATATTTTAATTCGTCGCCTCCAAAATACACACTTAACCTGCTGGCTGAAGTTTCATAATTTTTAACAGTCAAACTTCCCAGGACATGACTTGAATGCTGAGACTTTACCAAATATGAAACAAAATCCGATATTTAGCAACAATCTTGATTTCAAAACAAGTGCAAACGGACAGAATCGTTTAATATCATTTTTAACTATAAACAGACATGGAATTAATATATGAGATCAGGAGTTAAATTAAACACCAAATTTTAAATTAATTAAGTAAATTATCCTATTAGAATTAATTTAACAAAAAATCCATGTTTCAAATACCAAATTAGCCATTACAAAAACCACAAAAACTTAAATTTTCCGAATTTCATGCAAAAAAATCATCCATTGAAATAGATTAAATCATGCTAATCCTGTACATTTCCAGCAAACGATTAAGAATGTAATTTTTTTTTAAATTGTGTTTCTTCACGAATGGTACTATTAAACCTTTTAAGTATCTGTAACAGTGTACCACAGAAACACAACTGTAGGAAACTTACGTAATTAATGTAAACGAGAAATTAAGTTGGCAACTCTCAGCAAATAGTTAAAGTACCTTTTATTGATTTAACTAATATCAGTTGTATCTTTACCTATCTCAAGCTAACATTAGGATTCGTAAATTCTTGTTACACCTCAATTTTAAATGACTACATAGATTCGTAGTTGGCAAAAAATTAACTAATTGATACCGATTCATTTACAAAATTTTAATTCATGTGAATCCTTTCAATTTTTTCAAAGACTCAGCGGCTTCTGCTACTTGCCGTTCCATTTCTTCAATTGCTTTCCTCGCTTCTAGCTTGGCGTTGTTATAACCAATTTCGTCAAAGCAGAATAAGGTCGGCATTTTTCGTGAGACTAATGTAGACCGCAGCTTTACTTCCCCAAAGCTATAAAAGGCAGCATGAATCATGGCATCAGTAGTTCAATAGCTTCTCTGAAGTATTGTATGAAGTGAAGTGAAGTTCGCATTGGGATTTCAAAACGAATGATTTTGAAAACAGTTTTCTACTACAGACTGATCGAAAGCATGTTGGCTCACCATTCAATATCACTACCCGTATTCTCTTGAAGATTCTTTGAATTTCACCCAAGGAGTCGAGGTAAGATTATCTGCCCTGGTTAAAACAGCTGCCAAAGAATATTTTAAATTTAGCTTTCTTACACAAATATGATTCATCTGACTCATACTCCTGAGAATGTGGAATTATGAAGGGACAACTATTTCTACTCGCTTCCCATTTGCTTACCTTTATTCCACGAATCCGCCCACACCAACTTTAAAGTACCCTGCTACAGTCTGGATGCGCACGTACGCAGCTCTCGCTCCTAAGGGCCCTTTCAAGATTAATCGACAGCTCTCGTTCTTCTCACAACAACGTTCTTGTATGGCAACAACGAGAGCTGTCGATTAACCTTGGGGCCCTTTACCCTTGACTACCTTCCTTCTCATTAGCATCAAGACTTTAAAATAGAAAACCCAGGTAAGACTTTTATCCAGAAATTCCAGTAGTGTGTCCATTCTGCTTTTAACATTTCACTTATCAAGCATCCTTGCTCAGCCAACCTTTAAAGTCTCCACACATTACGAAACGAATATTACTTATAGCAATATTTAATTTGAGCAAAAATATTAAGTGCAACTTGTGCAAATTATTAACATTGCATAAGCACTTATAATGAATCCTCAAAGGGCAGATACTGCTGAGAGTTGCGGTTCTTCTTCTAAACTCTTTCTAGAAGATTTCCGTAACACTTTCAGTAAGTCAGATTTATTTAATGAATTTATCTTTCCCTAATTAAAAACCTATTTTCATTTGACTTTTTAAAATGTATCTTAAATTTAATTTCACGACGCTTATTTCAAGTTCGTTTACTTCACAGCAACTCGAACGGAGAGAAAATTCTGGCGACAATTCCAACCTTTGGAGAAGTTAGGCGAAGGGCCCTTCGGGTTCGGGTCGTTGCGGTATACAGATTGAAAAGTAAACGATCGAAAAGTAAACGAGCAGTAAGTAAAGATCGATAAGTAAACGATTTGTAAGTAAATTGGATTTGTAAGTAAAGGTGAGCGATAAGTAAACGAATAATAAGTAAGCGACCTACAAGTAAAGCAGTGGTGTGACCACGAAGTCAGTGATAAATACATGTTGTGATATGTTTGAATCTAAAAACTTCATTTCAGTGTTTAATACTTCATTATTATCAATCTAATTGAAATTAATTTTTCGAATCAATCCGCCAACTGAGGGTAATTTTTCATTTCCTACTGGAAAAGGTACACGAATCCTCATCACAAAGTCAGAATTTGGACACTGGAATTGTTAGTTGGCTAATTTATTTCATCCACAAGTAGAGTGGTTTTATATCTTGCTGTCAGTCCGAAGTCTGAATATCTTTCGTGGAAGTATCCATTAATATTTATACTGAAGTTCTGTTTTTTAGTATTTAGTATTTAAATAATAGTTTAATATCAAAATATTTTGCAAATGTCGGTATTTTTTGCATTTCATAGTTAGTACTTTCGTATTAGACTACAAGGCAGTCCTATCAGCATTGCATCATATGAAAGTGTCACTGACTGCGTGGTTTTTATCACTATCCTTATCCATCACTTACTTACTGTTCGTTTACTTCCTGTTCACCTATACTTACAAATCGGGTTTACTTGTAAGTCGTTTACTTTTCGATCTTTACTTTCTATTCATTTACTTATCAATCGTTTACTTTTCAATCGCTAAATCGATTTAATCTTCCGGTACGAACAATGGTTTAGTATGCAATCTAAACTTCTTTCTTAATGTCTTCCTTTCTTATTATTTAATCCACGATGCATACAAACATCCCCTCATTAACTTGCCACACTCTTTTCACTCTCGCACGCTCCTAATGTAATGTAATTATTTGACAAGTAGAAATGGCAGACTATAGATCAAATGAAACGCAGATTATCTGAATGATTTTCTTTCAGAACTTTCCTTCTGCACATAAATACAATCTTGCATTTCATTTATAAATATGTTATCTTTTGGTATCTGTCAGTATTTAGACGCAAAATATTTGGAATTTAAAAACTCAGAGGGTGGGAATCTCCAGATGAGGTTTAGTATATGTTCATTAATGCCATGCATAATATTTACCCCAACTTCTTTGCAAGGAATAGGAATTCTAAAAAATCCAAATCTAATGTGTCTAATAAATCTGTTGATTACAGGTAGCCATCAAAACTATGAAAATTGAAGATGTCACCTGAATTGGTAGCTGCGTCAGGAAGCATTAATAAGTTAGAGATAAGGATGTTCTCAAGTGTGAACCCAGACGCTCTGAAATCTGTAGTACATAATTGATAGCTAAATAGTAATGATATTTTTAGGTTGCAGTATGTACAGAAATAAAGGAAGATAATATGGAGACCGTATTTACTTTAATTGGATTGAAAAAGTTTTTATTCCAATAGAATCGACGAACATAATAAATTTATTTTTTCGACTTTTCGTTGTAATAAATTGAAAGGTATAATAATAGCAACTTTAGGGTAGGGTGATATTCAACAGAAGTAGGTGCAAGGTCTACTCCGGAGGCAAACCTACTTTGAAACTTTCTCTCAAGAAGTCGGGTGACGTCATGATTCGGCCCCAACTTATCATTTGCAATGTCCAGGTATGTCCGTCCTTCCCTGTCCTTCCAGCTGAGGAGGCTTGGCCACCCGAATTTCTCCAGCAACTCCAAACTACCCAAATGAACGGCGAGAAGCAGGTGAGTTTCTTCTAAACCTTCGTTGCTCGTGCCTCTATAGAGTTTTTCAGCGATTCGTCGGGTTTCCTGCACCCCAAAATGTCTACACCATACCCAAAGAAGTGGTGTCAAAGGGTCCTCGAAGACGTGATCTTGGTCATTAAAAATAACCTGTGGTTCTATAGGGATAAGGTTGAGGGTCTGCAGAACTACCTGACACTCCCTTTTTGTTCGATAAGACCAAAATTCGTCTAACAGTCAATCGACAATATTTTCGTCTATTTTGAAAATTGACCGAAGACGCTCTTCTCTGCTGTGAAGAAGGGCAATTAGCATTTCAGGAAAAATGCCATGGGGACTGCGCAGTCGAATTTCAACGATCACGTTCATCAGAAAGTGAGTCTTTTGTTTTGTCAAATAATCGAGTGTCGTTTCGTTAACAAGCTGTAGAAATGGAAGGAGTTCAGGATTGTTTGAAAGTCCTGATCTTCGGCTTTTGGAAGCCTCTTCAACCACTTCAATTAACACAAAATTTCGGACGGCTGGATACTTGTTCAGAACAAAACCAAGGACCTGCTTTGCTCGGGAGAAGTTTGATTTGCTGATGTAATCCTTAACACACTCAATAATGAGTCTTTTGAGTTTTTTTTCTTCAACTTGAATCGAATTTGTTTCTAGTAGTTGGATAAGGATTTCTCCCCAAGACACGTTGCGTACTAATGGCAATCTACCTTGCACGTTCATAAAAGAGGAGGAATAAACACTCGCACGAAGGTTTTTGGCTCCTATACGAAGTAGAGGAGACAGAATATCGTCATCTTCCAGTAGAATCAGTGCCTTTAGCTTTTCTATGAAAGAGACGATGTGCCAGTATGTGTTATCCGTTTTGTCGACCACAAGAGAAAGTATTAGCGCAGTTCGAAGAGGTTCATGCTGAACATCCCACTGATCACGATGTTTATTAATTAACTTTGCATCATTTTGATACAGCCGCTTTACTTGGTGCAGGTCGTCATAGCGAACGACAAAGGGAATCAAGTCGAAAGGAACAAAGTCTACTTCATTAAATAAGCTATTAGCTTGTTCCCCTATGACCATATTCATAATGTTGATATCAAACTGATCATTGTCACCTCCATAATTGTATTCCATCCGCTCCTCCAACATCTCCAAGAGGGTCCAGTCGTGGCTTCTCGATATAGCTTCTCTGAGTACAGAAATCCCTTCGTTCCCTTGATGCAGTCGATTCCACAACTTGTCCAGCGCAAAACCTGATCCATTTCCCTCGAAAATAGTTCCATCTTTCTTCAGTGTTTTCGACCACAGATTGCTCACAAAGCATTTTGTTTTCGATAAGGTTGCCTTTCTGAATCGAAAGGTCAAAAGATCACCCAAAAAGTATTCTCCCCATACCTTCTGCACGATCAGAGGGTTTTCTCCCACAATGTCTGTGACCCTTGTTTCTTCATTGGTGAGAAGTGAATGTACTTCTTTCTTTGTGAACATCTCTGACATCCACCACGCAGCTTCTTTCCACTCAAACGTCGCCGCCATAGATCCTGCCGAAGACATAGACTTCCTAATGGCCGTAGATTCAAGCCTACTCTCCAACATTTCCCTCCCGAGTTGAAATGAAGTCGAGTGAAGACCGACAATTCCAAGAAGGTTGTCACTTGATGTGAGTGCACTTTTAATTTCGTCTTCTTTAAGCGAATGCACAAGGCCTTCTTGATTGCTGCAGAAAAGTGATGTGGCAAAATTGGCATCCTGTAAATTCCATGTGAATGGGCCGGTGGAATTGGGAATGTTTAGAACGTTCTTAAAGTTCAGCTGTGGATCCATTTCAGTCAAATAAGTCAGTAGTGTACCATGTGGGGCTTGCAAGGAAGAGTTAATAAGCATGTCTTTGATTTCGGGGTCATGGAAGTCTATTGTGTGGGAGAAGATCTCAAGACCAAGAATAGGAAATAGTCGCCCCGCGAGAAATCTCTCGAGCAGTTGTTTGATTCTTCGTCCCATTAGCCAGCCCTTCGAAATATCCAAAAGTCTAGTAGGACACGAATTCATTTTCTTTTTTAAAGCGAAGAAGATGAATTCTTCTGCATTTTCCAGCGAGTACGAAGAGTACATGTGGCGAAAAAGGGTGTCCCTCAAGGGGTCTGGTGTGTAGGGACAAGTAAGCTTTTGCGCGTAAAAAAATTCCGCGAAACCTTGATATGCAAATCGTAGTTCTCCGAGGTAGTCATTGACGAGTAGACCTATGGCAAGTAAGTTCGTCTTATTTCCTGGTGATTTCAACGGCATATAATCACATTCCTTCATTCCTAGTTGTCTGAGTGAGGCTGCGTAGTAGTGCGGAAGATTTTCTTCTTTAGTTTGATTTACGCGAATTCTAGTTTCGGGACTTCTTAGGTCAGCACCTTCCTTTTCAACCACATGGATCCAGTGCTTTGTGTCCCAGAAAGCAGTGTAGAGGTCTAAAAGGTCATAAAAACCTGAATCACCACTTCGACGACGTGACTTTATAACGTTTGCGAAAAGATAAAGCATGAGTGGATTTTCTAGCAGCGACCGCGTGTTGTACGGAAGCGACTCGAATGCTTCTTTTGCATTGATTTCGTTCGTTGGGACTATTGAGTCGGAAGTTTCTTGGAGTAAGAACTGAACCCTTTCGTTCACTTCAAGGGGGAGGAGTGAGAGAGCCTGGACCTTGAACTTGTCTTCGATGAAATTCCTCAGGTGTGGCCGTGTGGTTATAAATATTGTGTGCAACTGCAGCGGATCTTCTAGATCGGGACGGTCGAAGTAGAGACTGCGGAGAATTAAGTTTGGTTTATCTTCATGAGAACGGAGGAGTGATTGCAGGACGTCGATAATTATTTGTTGTTGTTGAAAGGCCATTTCATCGAGTCCATCCAGGAGGGCAATGACATGCACTTGATTCGAAGACATATTGATAAAGCATTCAGGTGTAATGTAGCTAACAAACTCCTGCAAGAATGTCCGAACGTTAAAGTCCTTGGCACTGCTTATTTTTATCTGGTTCAAGTTAAGACGGACGATAATTCTTGAGGTTGGTAGCGAATTCCTCCAGTCTTCCTCCAATTTTGTGGTCAACGTGGTTTTCCCCATTCCTGGTAAATCTACTAAGCAAACAAAATGGTCTCTCACCTGGGTTAGTGAAATTAAGGGTTCTGCTATTTCTCCCGGAGTGGAACAGGGAAGACCTGTGACTCTTCTTGGAATGTAGTTGGCTGGGAGTCTGTTTGATTTCGGGTTCCACCACAACGACCCCTGTTGTAGGCATTTTACTGTTCTTTTCATTCGTTCTATGAACTGGTTCTGTCCCCCACAATCTTCCACCCAATTCACAACCGCAACACTCCGCTCAGAGCCTCCTTTGCTTACTTTACAACGCCAGGATTCATTTGCGAGTTTTTCGTCTTCATAGTGAAGCCCTTCAAACTTTCCCTCAAAGGTGTATTTTCCACCTCTAAGTTCTCTCAAAAACTTGAGTTCTGGTTTTCCAAGGCTTTCTCCATCCTCCAATTGCATTTCATCTCCATCAGTATCATCAGTAGGGCCTGCCAAATGAATTGTAAAAGAATTTATCAGTAATCAAAATGGCAATTAAAGACTTGGTGCCTAGTCTAGCTACGTGCGATAGCTTTTTTGTACCTCATGTCCTATGTGATTTGACATGAATTAACCGTTCAACAATGAAAGCTGTACCACACAATTGCCTGAAAACACTATTAATCTAGGCGCTGAAATAACGACGCTGCTAGTATAAGAAAATAAAATGGAGTCATTATGAATTTCTGGGGAAAACGACACCATTAAAAAAGGCAAAAATAAATATATACCATTCTTAGGTGCCAGAGATTCGAATTATTGAAGAAGTCGAAGATTGGGAAGCGATGTGTAAATTGAAGTTAAAGAACAGGAGCTTGTTACAGCTCAGAAAAAAAAAACATTTTTTGAATTTTGGTATGTTGCCAGTTGTAAAATTAAAAATTATTTATAAATATTTGTAATCTAATCCTAATATCTACACTGAAGACATTGTGTAATATCTATTGTCACTGATTGAAAACCAGCATTCAATTTTTAATTACTTTATCCCACTCCAGCAGTCCATAATTGCAATGGAAATTACTGAATTCCTCACCTGCTAATCTTTGACACAAAATACCAACCGCCAGTTGGTAATTTCCGTCGACTAATATTTCAATGAGCTTCTTTTTCTGAAACTCATTGAACTTGCTAATTATATTCGTGTACAGATGGAGAGCTCCTTTCGTTTTCCAACCAAGATTCTAAAAAAATTAAAAAATCGTATTCAAAATCATTTACCCCAAATAATTTGTTGTTATGATTATACTGCTTTTGGAAAATCCCTTACTAAAAAGCTCATCAAATCTTCGAATTCAGACTTCGTTACTAAATCTCTCTCTAATAGCCACATACACAGTTCCAATGTCAAAGTAGTGCAGGTAACCAACTTGCTAAGGTTTGTTTGTACAATAGACTCAAATTCTTCCATTACTCCTGATGAATTTTTGCCTTGTTTTGGCATCTCCAAGGTGACTTCTCAACGGAATTTAACTGTAATCAAAATGAGCAATGTAGTCACACCCAGCATCCTTATTTGTGTAATGAAGCTTACCGAAGCATTCCAGAATTCGTCCAATTTTGAAATGGCATGGTTAACTTCAACTAAAGTAATTCGAATTCGACAGATTAATTAGGTTTTTTAAGTGGACTACTGACATTAATTGCATGCTTAATTTTCATGTTGAATGTGCTAGACACTGATTTCTTTCTATTTCGAACGTTAGTTTCTACTAAGACTATTTTTCTTACAGTGTACCTGTCCAGTACGTTGTAGATCCAGTGAGGTTGAAAAGCCAAACTACTTTTGAGGAGGACGAAGAATGGAGGGATGATATGATATCTTGTTTGGTTGAATGTAAGAGTGCAAATGATGTGTTAAATTCAGTTATTCCGATAACACATATGGTAAGTACATGGACTGATCTCGCTGAATTGTTTTGATAAACTTTATCGCCTTTTCCAACCTCGGAATTTAATCAAAACATAATAAATATTGGTCTCATTTGGCATCCTCTCTTCTCTTCAGGAAACCAGATAGAGAAAAGGGAAAGGATTTTAAATTTTGAATCAATACAAAATTACTAGCTGCTGAACCTTTTTGAATGCTAACATGTAAAAATAGTTCAATATTAATATACACTATACAAGTGAGGTAGGAAGATTGCTCAAGATTCAGGAGTCGGAACCTTTGAAATGTTTATGAAGGAATGTTTCTAAAGCCGCTACTTATATTATTTTGACACTAAAAGTGTACTTGAAAAGAGATTTAAGAATTTTGATGAATCATTGCTGGTTATCCATATTGCGCGATTGGTTTTTCAAGTGCTAATACGACTACTACATTTGACGGAAGCAACGGTTTATACTAGGAGATACAGGATTGTAATAAAAAGCAAATTATGGATCAATGTGAATTCAACTTACGAAGGGTTTAAGTTTAAGTTTATTCACATGGGAGGGACCACAATGACATAAAGGCCCAACCTGTTTACGTGCTTAAATTGATGTCTTAATTATGTATGGACAAGCATTTATCTTCCGTTTACCAAATCCTCTCTGCCTCTTCAACATAGTTACTAACTAACTTTTGACTGCGTGGTCACAATGACCTGAAAATTGCATACACATATACAAGAATAGATGACTTACAAGGTAACATAAACTTTTCCGCTGCGCTATCTCTACTTCTTATAATACATAGGATTTTCTTAACATTGCACTTATGGAAAATTCACTAACAGTTTTGACATCACTCATGAGTATGTTACGGGATTATTTCGTTTGTAAATATGACAATAGAAAGAATACAACGCAATGGTACCGATTTAAGGATTGCTGTAATCCACCGGTCAAAACCTTTCAAAGGATTCCCTATTTGACATGGTTATCATTTATTTCATACATATGTGGCTCTGGACCTGGCAGAGAGTGGCCTGCAGTGACTATGTGCAAGGTATTAACGAAACTAAATGTCGGTTAGTTGTGTTCATTCCAATGTAACTATGAACATGTACAAGCTGACACAGCTCAATATCCTCGGTTTTTAGGGTAAAAGTATGAAAATTAATGGAATGAAAAGTAAAGGAATGGAAAGTAAAGAATGAAAAGTACCGGAATGGAAGGTAAGGGAATAGGAAGGAAGGGAACGCAAAGTAATGCGGAATGATTAGTCAGGGAATATAAAGTAAAACGAGTACATGGATAAATCATCTGACGGTTTTGCTCCAAGTAATTCAAGTAATATTATTCGCTACTCCAAAAAGCAAGTCCCATTTTTGCGAGTGTACTATGACGGTGCCTAAAATGACATAAACCTTCATGCAAAAAATATTCAGCACCATTGACCACTGAAATTCCTGGACTGTGATTATGCGCTTGTGTCGTTTCAACAAGTTTTTGAAATTGGGAGAGATTGAAGCACATTTGTTAAGTCGATTCAGTCAAGACAGCGTAAATTATTGTAGATACATAAAGTTTCCAAACTGTATCAACATTCCTTCTAATGTGAAGATATGTGTAACATAGTTCTATGGCAAGGATTAAGCACTTACTTAATTAAGAGGATGGTGCAAATTCTTAGCAACGCAATAATCAAATGGGAATTCCATACTACCTTCTCGGTCTATCTAGTC
>JAQGBV010002588.1:0-11172 GCA_034698685.1 Isotomurus pseudopalustris | reverse complement strand
AACCTACTGCAACCACACCCAAAGTTCTTACTGCAACTGCAACAGATCCCAGTATCACCAATTCATTAAGAACAAACGAAACAATGACCACGATTGAGTCAACCTTGGCCGACGAATCAACCCCAACTTTTGATGAAACTTCTGATTACAGAGAGTCCGAACATGTGAACATGACGAAACATCAAATAACTTCACATACTATCGATGATGGTGATAAGGAGAAAATGAGTCCAGAAGGAATTATTACGACCTCAACTGAGATTACAGAAAGTTCTGTGGAGACTACGAGTGCAAGTACAAAGGTCCCCATGGACTCAATTCAAACTGGAACCAATGAATCCGAATTTCGGGAAGGAGCAGAAGGGACACAGACAGAAGACTCTGTTCTGAGCACGACTGCTTTCACTCAAGAAACGGGAATGGAGGAAGAAACATTCTCCACTATCTCCACTAATACTACAGAACCCAGTATGCTCTTCATTACTCCCGAACAGACTAATCGGTCTACAGAGACTTTCCCTACAACTACAACTAATGCGACAGCCACCATAAGGAACAACTCCTCATATCCTTCTTCCAGGAACCAACGATTATTTGATAGGGGTTCGTCGTCTGATGAGAAAAATACTTTTGAGAAATCTCCACCAATTACACAAGACGATGAAGACACTACTCTTCAAACTCCATTGTTTGAGTTGGATGAAAGGACCACGACAGAAACTACAGCAGACATTCCAAGAACCTCGACTCACTCGGCTGAATTTGAAATTGAATCCTATGCGGTTGACAATGATAACATGACTCCGACTAATACCACTATTATTGATTTCTACAATGAAACGACGAGCAGAAGCTTTCTTGGAAATGAAACCACCGAAGTAGGAAACCTTCAAGACGAAGAAATAAGTAATGCTGCCAATTCAACCGGATACTTCTTCCAGTTAAATAATGAAACACGAAGTGAACCTGAGATCAATTCGGAATCAACCAAAGCCACAGAGCCAAAGCCGACTTTGAGTAGCACTTCATCTGACATGAACTCCTACACAACTGCAACTACAAATAAAAGTACAACCATTCAAGACGAATCTACAAATTCCACAACAAAATCTGTCCAACCGTCTCCTCCACCTCCTGAGACAATTGTCACAGTTGATACGCCTACAGACACTCAAATGTCCATTACTACTGAACCTAATGTTGAAGTTATTTCTTTCGAAGAGCCGATAACCACCCAATCGAATGGAAATACTAACGTGATTAATGACACAATTACGACGAGTACTTCCTCCTCCTACCCAATTCCAATAACTGCATCTGGTCATGATGAGAATGAACACTTTTCCACATCAGAAACTAAAGCCCAGACTCAAAGTTTGTTAAATCTTTACAACGAAATATTCCAACCGATTGGACCTGCTCCTGTGGAGAACTCTACGGAGAAGTACCCTCATAACCATCATCATCACAATTACAATTCCCAGAGGAAGAATAACAGGAAACTTATTCTGGAAGTTGTAACACCTCCTCCAACAACAACTCCTCTGGAGCAAGTGATTGATGTGGGAGAGGATGCTGACGAATTCTTTAAAACAGCCACAACAACAGCCGAAGCTATTTCTCACACAGGGCTAATAGGAGAAAGTGAGCTGAGTAGCACAACACAGGAGACACCTAAGCTAAAAGTCAGTGTGAAAGTAGGTCCTGGTCCCGGAAGACCTCCAAAGGCCGGAAGAGAACTCTTCCCTACTGAAGCTAAGGAAATTGAGCAGGAGCTGAATAATCAGATTTCCAATGTGGTTAATCAATTACTTCTGACAACACACGAGAATTTCAGACTTCTCCCGTCTTTCCTCGAATGTGCTGCTGCTTCCTCCAGGAAAGCTAGAAGGAAAACACGAGTATTAAATTTTGATACTGACAACTTTCCTTGGATGGCGAGGATTGGATATCAAGGTTCGTAGGCAGTTCACACAGTTTAATCTTCAAGATTGTCTTAGTTATTTAATATTCAATGAATTTACTCCAAATCTTAGAACCCGGGGGACTCACTTTCTCTTGTTCCGGAACAATTATAAGTCAAAGGTATATCCTAACATCTGCTACATGCGCTCGGAAACACGAAGGAAGAATGTAAGTCAAGTTGATACCTACACACAATCAATTCAATTAATCTTATTACATCTAGGATTAATCTTATTATTACATCTAGAATCTTGCTCTCTCTCTCTATCTATATTCTAGAATCTAAACGAGAGAGTAGGTATATAAAGTAAATATTAAATGACCTTTCCAAACTTTTCTCAGAACGGACGTTCTTCTAGAAACAGTGAAGCATGCGGAAGACACCAACAGTACTTTATCACAGTACAAGCTTAAGGTTCAAGGGGTCTATTCTCATCCTGAATATGACCCCAAAAGTCGACTTAATGATCTCGCCCTCATCCGTCTCCGAGAAGAGATTGGATTCAACTCGTCCTCAGAAGTACGGCCAATCTGTCTACCTTTCGAAGACGGCTATGGAGTTTGGGACTCTTTGCCACAGCCTGGAGATATTGCTTATTTAGGAGGCTGGGGTTTCGAGCAAAAGAGTAAGCCAGCCTTCTTAAATTCCTAACCTCTCACAATAACTTACACGAGGAGGATATTCTTTCCACAATCAATATAACCATAAATTATTTTCATATCTTTCCTCTCTTCTTCTTACAGACTCAACCAAAAAGATAGCTGACTTAAGCGAATCTTCCGTAAAGATTTGGTCGAACCAAAACTGTTCACGAGCTTATGCTGGAGACTCAGAGAAGCGCGTATCTAGTCAACAGGTAAATTGAAATCCATACCGCTATTATTTTATTATTATGTATGTACCTATGTAATGACGATAATCTCTCAAATCCACCTTCTCAGCTATGCGCCTATTCATCTCGAGAGAGTGTGTGTCGCGGAGATGGTGGAGCTCCACTCATGGCTGTGATGACTCGCCATCGGATATTCTTCCAAATTGGAATAGTCTCGTATGGTCCTCAGTGTGGATATCAAGTCCCTCGAGTCTACACTCGAGTTTCAGAATATCTCAAATGGATCTTAGACTCTATGGACCCATAAAAATAAATCAGCATGCGGCATGTAGGCCACAGCACCGCATGTTGAGCTCACAATCGAAAATCGAATAATATTGTTAAAGTATACGTTAATGCATGTTATGCATGGAAGTACGAAGTTTTACATAAAAAAGTGTACGAGATACATTTATTATGGGGGTTGTTACAACGGGAAGAAGAACTTTGTATTTACAATTTTGAATGTTCCATGTTTTCCTAGTCCATCTATGTCAGTTTCAAATCACAGAGTATATAGAAAAGTAACTTGTAGTAAGTAAAAGAAACTATGTAGATTGTAGTGTGTATAGGAAGTTTAGCAATATACCTTATGCAGTGTATTATTATGTAATATTAAACTTCGTGTATAGAAGGTTTTCCTTTTGCTTTTATACTTTCGTTTGTGTGTAGTTACGTAAGTGTGTAAAAAGAAAAACCCTGCGCGTTTTTTGTGAAAATAACAAACGAGAATGATTTTACATGAAAGATTCCCTTGTGTCAGTGTCAGACTCTGTCAATCTCACAATTACTTACAAGCTACTACTGCTGCTTACCATAAATGTAACTCTCCTGGACAATTATTGATCTGTGAGTAGACTGTGGCTATACACTTGAGGTAGATCAACACAGTTCAACACACCATTAGTATAAGTCTGGGCTATTTTAAGCCTCACTTTCACCGTGAAACCCCAGTTTCCACCCCAAAATACACTCAAAAAGATCCTTCCATTCGTAACAATGGGAAGAAGGCGTACAACTGGAGTGTATCATCACCAGAGAGGCTTCCTCTGGAGTAAAAAGGGTGTGAGATGAGAGGAGAGAGATCAGTTTGCTTTCACCGTTGGGCCATGCCAAAGCACAAATTGAGATCCCACCGGAACTGAACGTACCGTCTGTCTTCTGTGGCTCTCATCGCATCCCCACTGCTCGTCTCTTCACTTACCACCTTCCCTTCACACACTTTCACACCAACTGCTTCCACACTTCGCGAATACCCAATTAAAATCCTCGTTAATGTGTAACAAGCGAAGCTGTAGAAGTAGTTCCTTAAGTAGACTTGAAGTACTCCATTCCTTTGGTACTAAAAACTGTTAAACTACCGTCCGATCCTATCAGACAACTCTGTAGTTTAAACTGCTCAGTAGTGTAGACTAACTACTCACAACTGCTTAAGCATCTCCTGCTATCGTCATCTCAATTACTCACTATATGACTTAATTTCGCAGTCATTAATCTGCTGCACTTAAAGTCATTACCATTCCAGAAGAATGCAAATTAGGTGAATGCATAAATCTCGTGAAGACAGGAAGTCTACAAATTACAAAGGAAGAAGATGTGAGAAAGTGATTTGTTGGAAAGCTGCTACAGATTTAAAATTATAATATACTTCTCCTTGTAGTTCCTCCTTGTGACTTTCACCATTTACTCCGACATTTCACATTTCAAAAAGCACAGTGGACGAGGTAGCAGGTAGCTGACACAATCTTGAGTGACTGACGTCAACTGTCCCCTTTTAAAAGGCAACAGTTTCTCTCCTTCGCTTCGTGTGTGTGTCCCCCTTCAAACTCCATTATCAAATATTTACCTACCAGTTTTGTGTACTTTTCAGGGAACTTTCTCCTCTTACAAATTGTTTGATAAACCATAGAGAAAGACTTGTAGACTTGTAGATCAAATTGTAAAATGTACTACTGCTGCTTTGTTGATGAATCCTTCACTATTAACTTTCTATAGAAGAGATAACATTTCCCTGCACATTCGGTGAGCAATCTTCTTGCAGTGATAGGATAGTCGTTGTATTCTTATCACTTCCTTTTTTCGACTTTTAACAAAGAAAGCTCCAATAGAAGTTCAACTTGGAAGTGGAAAAGTGTTTCTCAACGATCCGTTATTCACATCTTTTGTTTCTTTTTTTGGGGAACATCCAAAAAACTAAACCTTTGGCTTGTCGGTGAATACTAAATTACCGAATGCCCAGCTTTGTATAAAAACCAAAAAGTGAAAGTATCTTCATGTTCTTTTCTCTTCCTAAAGAAGCAGAATAAATGCGAGAATAAAACACGAGGACCTGTGATTATCAAAATGCAAAAGGAAGTTAGAGAGAAACTTTCATCTTTAAAACTTTGCCGTGGACTTTAAATTTATTGCATATTGGAAAACTTGCCGTGCATGCTCAATAATAAGGAATAGGTAATACACACACACGTAACCCACACACAAGGCAGTTTCCCCATTATCTCTGATAGTTTTACACTGAAATGTCGTTACATTACATGCGTCCTTATTCGCTCAAATAGACTCTCTCTCCCCGATCTCCAACAACACCGGAAATACTCTTAACTTCTTTATCCTCCAAGTCAGAGTAATCGCTGCTACTTACTTTCTCTCGAATCCCGAATCCGGGTAGCCAGTAGCTTCTACTTCTCTCCTTCTCTACAATCTACAACTACCAACATCCCAATAATACTGCAAACTATCATCGTATCATCCACTCAAAGTGAACTCTTCTTCCTCAATAAAATCATGACTTATCGGCCAAAGTCTGACAATCTTTGGACGCAAACGGAGAATACGAAGAATAAATTTCGCCATCTTCTTAAGCACATCCAGAAGGAAATAATCCAATTCGAAGGAATCATGCAGTGATAACAATAAAAAATAATAACTTTCTCTCCCATATCCTCATCCTTCTTCTTGTAGTGTGCTTCATCATTCATACCTACCCTCTGTATAAAATAAACCTACCGTACATAATACACTCACACAGTTTTACAACCCAACCTTTACTTTAACTGTAAAAGTTACTTCAGAACTATTTGAACTTCCATCCTTGCAAGAAGAAATTTTGCACAGATATACACACAATAAGAGAGAATCCGCCGAGAATCTCTAGCAAAGAAAAATGACCAATTTGACAAAGCACTCTGTTCTCCCCATTTCATTTTCCCCTGTTGCACTAAGTCTAGTGGCTTTGCTCATTCTGTCTCTGAATCCAGAACTGACTTCCGGTCAGAGACGGAACAGTTCTGTAACTCTTGGAGAAAGAGGACGAGATTCGTCAAACTCAGGAAGCAATGCGACCTCAAGTCGAGGAAGGAGTCGAAGTGGCATTCAAATCGGCGGCAGAGATCGAGGAGATAAAACAAAAAATACATCCGTAGCCACAACTCCTCCCCCAACAGTGATTGATTTAGACATCGGAATCAAAAACACCGGAAGTTCAGCTAGAACCCGACCTGAAGGGTTAAAGCGAACCCTCTACGTTGGACTTATGCTTCCTTACTCCATGTTTCAAAAACGGGACTATGTACGTGCAGTGTCCAATGTGATAACCAGTTTGCAACAAAAGGAAGCTGCGTTGAAACAAAAGAAAGTTGGATTCTTCACCAAACACAAGTTCACTCCGGACGAAGTCAAAATGGTCATGATAACCGTCAGTCCCTCTCCTAAAGGTATACACAACCTTAAAGTAATGCTTATCCCTTCGTGTAGTATAAAATAGTCCTGTGTGTCAGCATGTCACCAGGGATTTGATTGAACAGCTCTCTTCCACCATTAACAACCCTTGTGCATCGGATCTCTCCATTTCTATCCACACGGATTAACTTAGACAACTCTACGGGTCTCTGTAACTCTCCACGTGTGGTTGGCAGTTGTGGACACACAAAAGTGTCTCACGTCCTGTCTTCTTACCACCAGGCAGGGATAGAGATTTATACTCGGATGCTTTTTATGATCCCTTTCACCATAACATTGCACATTATCGTCACCGCCAACTCAGTCCACAATCTACAAATGCGCTTTCCCCTGCATTCCTCTCTCCTTCACAATGTAAGCATCTCACCCAAACTACTTTCGAACTAGACAACTACTGCCTAGTAAAAGCTCCTTTGTAGACAAATATTGTCTCCCACTGAACTACTGAACAACTGAGCGATAGAACGTCTGAACGATAGAACGATAGAGCCTCCTTTCCCACTTTAATGTCCTCGTGTGTAATAGTAGACGATGAGACACTAGTGTAAACTACAAAAGGGTTTGGTCTGGAGCCAGCAAGTGAACAATTATACGATGCATGATGATACTCCTCATTGTAGAAATACAGAATAGAAGCTAGGAGAGCTCCGTTTCATCCATGGAGAAAGCAGCAAGCAAGTATACAAGTTGTAGAAAGTCAAAAGTAGAAGTTCCTTCATAAGCTTATACACACTCTATTATTATTGCACGCTCATATATGTATGCATGTATGTACGCTTGAGGGCAAGTAGACACAAAAGACATCATGTAGGGGACTCCTTCCTCAGTCATAAATAAAAGTTGAAGTGCAATAAATATTCCAAATCGTGTTAAATTTCACGAATTATGCAGATCTTGTGTGTTCTGTCGTTCTTTGTGTGTGAACGGGCTTTTGTGTTTTCACCATAAAGAAACACACACCCAGAGAATTACAAAGAGCTTAGTATCTTTATCTTTCACTCTTGTTCCTACATTTTATCCAAATTCCAACTTCCAGACTTGGATGATCGTCTTTCTTCGTGGGTAGGCAAATTAAATTCCCACTGACACTTGGTAAAGAGAGAGAGAGAGATATTCATTACATATACATTTTGTGTAAATGGAAAATATATAACTTGTTCAAATACAAATAGCATGTCTTCTTCTTTAGCTTCTTCTTCTTCTTCAGGTAGGAATTTAGAAAGTCACACGAAAAAGGATAATATTTTTAAATTGTTGCTAAAATTTCACAAGGTGCAAAACAAGAAGCCTTTCTCTGTTGGCTCTCGCGTTCCTTAAGAAGATTTCACTCATTGAATCCACTTTCGCCTTACGTAAATAAACCGAGTTAATCTCATTTCTGAAATGTGCAAAAGCTCATTCTCTACTTCTTGTGTGCATTAAGTCTTAAGCAAAGATGCGAGACTTACTACATCATTGCAGGGTTCGCAGTTACTCACCTAATGGAATCTCTACTTTCTGTCTCTTCGCTTTATGTATTCTTCTCCCATCTAATTCACTTGGTTTTGGTTCTTTTGAATTTTCAATATTAAATTATTTCTTGTGTTTAACTCACATCTTTATAGTTTATGACAACAACGTACTACTAACACGCTTGGCCGTATGGAAAGACTGAACACAATTACACATCGACCAAAAAGCTTTGTACATTTAGTATTGCATTAAAATCCTCTCTTGTAAGATAACCTGTGAGCTGAATTTGAACTGTCGTTTCTATTTAACAACCACAGACCAGCGAGAAGAGCTGAGCTAAAGGAGATTGTGAATAATACCAAAGGAAAAGCATTATACATACACATACAACAAATCAGCTTATATAACGGTTCGCATTAACACTAAACACCATTTCCTTTGTGTTAAAACTACTCTATTGCTGGTGAAAGTACTTTCTCTCCAGTTTCCCTCTGACTTTCTTGTGTAAACAGAAAGTATCACATATGAATTTCAGGAGAGAGGGAGAATAGATTACCGTTTATCTGAAACGATGAGGCTAATCTGCAGACGTATTTGAATCCCACAGGGTAAACTGGGTCTTATTACACCATTATTTTACAACGTACTTAAGTATCAAACAAGACTCAACGTAGAGTATGCCTTTCATCTAATGTTGTTCTCTTTACTTAAGTTGTATAAGTATACGGAACTCCATTATATTTTGACTTGGCCTCTTGTATATAACTTGTGTTTAAAGGTTTAAACTACACACTAGTACACACACAACATAATTACGTTGTGCTGTTACGTGTCCTGTAGTTTCCAGTTACACGTGAATTCAAGTTTCACTTTGCACACATTTAGATTCCCTTCCTTTCCCCCTATTAATCTTCATTTTAACCTAATCTAATATTGTATTTTATCTTTGCATTACTTTACATTATGGTAACTCGATTGTCTCACAACTTTCAATTATGTATTCTAACAAGGAAATGCCGTACGATTTATGCGTCTGGTCCTAACCTTAAATCCTCATTCAACCGGAAGAAGAACAGAAGATGACACAAATTGAAAAAGGATGTTTACTATTCTTGTCATACCTAAACAGAGTTTTGCTTATCCAATAAGATCTCAAGGCACCTTTTGAGGTTTCCAAAACGGTTATGGTTAAAGTGTTATAACGAATAATAAGTAAATAATACTGTGAAATAGTTCAGATAGGCATCAGAATTCTGTTCAAGGATAGTAAAAATCTATTTTCCCCAGTGTGCACAACAACTTTCTCCAGACACTCTAAGACTATATAATAACATACGAATATACCACACACGCGCCCATTTCCTATTTTGCTATCACCATTTCATTTTGAAATTTAGCTTGAGTCATCATCTGCTTTCTGTGCCACGCCAGCACACACGATTATGATAAACAAGTCATTTCCTACTTTTTTTACAATATCACTCGACTGACTCGACCTATTGTCGCGTCTCAGACATTTCTTTTTCAATCTCAGCCAGTCGTTTCACACGCTAACCGAAAACCCGTCTGGTTTTTCGTTTTCTTGTGTGATCCATAAAGGATGGGAAAAGTTTTCTGGATATCTCTACGAGCTAACTGACAGGAGACAGAATGCTGTTGGAATGAGTGAACCGATTGCATCCTTTGAGTGACGTACACTGATCAAGAATATGCTTAACTTGTGTTGAAGTCTAATAAAACCCTCCTGAAATGATATCTATCCATCCATCGGCTACATTTTTCTTCTCAAGATGAAGAAGAATTTCTTTTCCCTTTTGAATTATTCATGACACAATGATCACATCACATTACGACGAGATCACTACGTACATACACGAGACCTACATCGTCGACTACACAACGAGAGATAAAGGATGACGACAATGTTCCACATGCACACGGAGATGTATAGAGGTGAATAAGAAACGAAGAAGAAGTTAAAGAGGAGAAATAAAATTACACACTACATGACTCGAACCGTGACCTGTCGACAAAATGGGGGTAGAGTAGACGCTTCCAGAATTCGTGAGCTGAAGACACCATTAGAACAAGGGAACGACTCAAGGGTGTTGTGACGTGAGTCGTAATTCTTCCCCAAATTGAGATGACCCTCAGACCTTTTCCCAAGATTTTTCCATTAAAAATTGCCATAATGCACAGGAAATGCATAAAGCAAGTTCTATACTTGAATCTACCAGCTTAAACTGTCCAGCAGGTTACTTGAGTAAGATATTTATGTATGCAAAATAAATCCAAGTTAACAGCCGATTTAGTTTCAAATTGGTACGATTCTTCACTCTCCCTTCTTCTACTGCTAATCAAAAACTTGAAATAACTGTAAATTACATGCAAAAGCCCAATCTACTTAAAGTGATTTACATCAACCATTGAACAAAATAAACTTGAGAAGAACAGAGAGAACTCAATTTCAGACTCCTTACTCACATCCACAGCAGCCTGGAGTCTACTTCACAGCTATTGCCATTGCCATTAACATCACCAGAATAATGTTATCGTTTCATCATCTGGTGTAATTATTATTGGGTGAGGTCGAAACGAGAGAATAATAATAGAAGATTTACAACAGACATAAATGCGAAAGAGATGCACAGAGTGAGTAGAGCGGAAAGAATAAGTTTAAAACGAGAAGCATTTAACAAAAGACCTGGGCTTTACTTTCTATTTCCTCTACAACTGATATGTGAGAACAAGTGGAATGAGACATAAATGAGGATGTATGAGAATTGTAAATCTGAAGCAGCAGTTGTAGAAAGCCAACTTCTTTCACCACCACAAACCCATCGAACCTCCATTTCTACATTTTCTACATCCACAGGGTATTCCTAAGAGAGAAATAGTCCGAAAACTACTTCCATACTTTCCATCTCTCTCCAAACTCGGTTTCTGAGTTTTTGTGTTCCAAACATTCGTGCTTTTGTAGTTTTATGCAATTTGTGGTTCTTCACGAGAAATAAATGTAGAAAACTCCTGAATGCCCAGTTCAAAGTTTCTTGCGGTAATACTAAAGCTTAAGCCTTATCGTCCAGATTTCGAAATCCTGTAAAAACAATTCTAACGAATGTTTCATTCCATTTTCGGTTTATCC